>JADRCH010000171.1:1531801-1542824 GCA_019843965.1 Rhynchomys soricoides | reverse complement strand
GACGACTTAGATCTAGAGTCCTCTTCGGCTGGCATCAGGACAGACTCATGTAGCTACCTCTAGCCAGTAGGGAAGTCCTGTGTACCAGGCTAGCCCCATGTAGCCACTCTACTCACTGATTCTGGTCCACCTTTTCCCGAAGCTTCTTGAGCCTCCTCTGGGCATTGTTCTTCAGGTTCTGAAGCCCGTTCTCAAAATACAGGTCCTCTGAGAAAGTCAACTGTGAGGAGAAAAGAGCTTCATGTGGCTGACACCAGCTTGAGTCCTCGAGCCTGCTAGAGGAGGGGCTGAGGGTTGGGGAAGAGTCTCAAGACACACAGGTCAGCTGGGCGAGTGGCCCTCAGACTCCTGGAGGAGGTACATGGGGAGGGGGGTTACCCCGACTCTGAGCATTCATGTGGCTTTCAGAAAGCTCGGTTTCTCTGGGCCTCAGTTTCCCCATCTGTAAACAGGGTGAGGTTAGGAGTAGGGAGTAGGGGTGTAGCTGAATAAACTAAGGGAGCAGGAGGATGCCTTACAAGGATTCCCCCCTCCCCAGGGGGTGGCTCAGGACAGGGGACTGGGGTGCGGGCAGGGAGAGAGAGCACCAACGGTACTCACACCGGAGTATTCATCATCCAGGTATCCATTGTTATCTTCCAAAATATAGTCAGGGTAACCAATCTGTTCCCGTATATTCATGGCCTGAGCGGAGGAAGGGGCTGCTGGAGTCATCCACTGTGGGAGATCCCCAGCCCCACATGCTGGCTCTGTTCCCTGCTGTATCAGCAATGGGGTAACAGACAAGTTCCTCTCCACCACCTTGCAGAATCAGGCACCTAAATGGTTCTCGATGTAATTAGTTCTCTACGCTCTAGAGTCCGAGTGACTGGCTTGTCACTGGCCCCAGAGGAACTTGGACAGGACCTAGCCTCAGACCGCAGAGCCCCCTTCTGCTTCCTGGGGATTACCCAGGCCTGGCACCTCTTCCAGCTTCCCTCCCACTAGGGCTGGACCCCCAGCAGGGGTTCCTGACTGTAGGAACTCCCCTGGGGAAATCACACTGGTTGTGGCTTGCCCACCTTTTCCTGGGCCTTCTTTTTGGATTCCTTGTCCATCCAGTTCAGCTCATCCAGGTTATCCACAAACACGGACCTTACCTTCTCAATCAGCTCTCTGACCTGGGGGAATGTGTAATCTTCATGTCCTAGAGGGCGTGATTAGCGCTCCAGGCTTGGTCTAGGACACCTTTTAGGAGGAGACTAGTGTAGCACCGGCCCTGACCTCCCAGGAGAGCGTGACATTGATGTGGGTGACCATTCTGGCTCAGGGTTGTAGCCTCACTGGCTTTTTGGAAGCTTGCTTACACTAGGCTCAGAACCCGTACAGCCTGTGCCTTTCCCAGGGTCCAGGGCTGGAGCTCAGGGTCAGAAGCACTTGGGGCAGGGTTTGTTTCTCTTGGCCTTCCTCTGTTCTTTGTGGGCAATGGTATTAATGCATATTCCTTTAGGAGTCACTGACTTCAGGGAGAGAATAGGGGTTGAACTGGTCTTGCATGGGAGTCACCGGGTGGGGACTGGTATCCTTGCCAGGCGGCTGACCCACGGTGAGCTGCCACAGACGGTGCCCATTTGGAGTCAAAGATACGCACCGAGCTCTTGCTGTCCTTGGAGAAGGCCCGCTTGATGTAGAGGGAGCCCACAGCGTTCTCCATGTTGCTGTTGACATAGCTGACACACTCCCGCCAGCGTATCTCCTCCACGGTTGTGCCGTACAGCACCTGGTGTGTTTCTCTATTCACTCACTTGCTCGCCCACTCACTCTTTCCTATGTGCTAATGTCTACCTTTCCCAGATCAGGTATGGGGCCCTGAGCTTGTGAGGCAGGCAGGTCTCTCCCACCATGAGCTTCAGGGTACCCAGAGGGGGACACGGGATGTCAGAGACCAGATGCTGCCCCTGGACATGAGAAGGCCATTGTGCTATTTCCAAGGGACTTTACTCTGAAAAACCCAGGGTCCAACTCAGACTCTGCTCTCTCCCCCTGGACACAGTGGTCTGCTTGGACTTTTTCCAAAGCTTAGGGCTAGCATTGACCCTGGAGCAAACACTTGGAAACATATACCGCTTTCGCTACCAGCTCTTTAGATCCTGGTTCCCCTGGCTGTAATGGCTGTAGGATTGCCTTCCTCTCTGTCCCAAGAGATGCAAAAGCACAAGGTGTGTTCCCATTCAGACTTGGTCTCTGAGCCTAAGCCAGGCCATAGAGAACTCTGCATCTTGGGATGACTCCTTGAATTGTGGGTGTCCTGCCCATAAAGAAGCCTTGTGGCTGTTTCTCTTGTCCAGACACTTGCCCTTTCTAGTCTCTCTACAGGCTGTTTGCCCCTGGACCTCTTGTCCTAATCTCTTCATGACTTCTATAGAGCAACTCCTTAGACTTCCTGGTCCATTCTCTGGCCACACTTGGTTTTGACCGCCCAGGCTTCTGCTTTGTTGGCTGCTAGTTGTTGACTGCCCCAATATGGCAGGGGCCCTTGTCTACCAGGTTCCTGTCTCAGACCCAAGTGATGACAGCGCATGGCCCTTAGCTTCACAAGCTGAAATGGACTCTGGAGGGCTTGCCTGGGCAGGTGCTTCATCTATAGGATGTGCTCACCTTGCGGTAGTCCACACGGGCTTCTTTGAATCTCTGGCTCAGGCTGCCGATGCGATCTAGCACCAGGCGCCACACCAGGTAGTTCTGCATGGTCCTAGAGGAAGCAGAGGTTAAATGAGACAGGTGAGTGGCTGTCTGCTGAGGGAGGGGACATGGGTTAGCCAGCAGGATCCACACCACGGATAGTTCTTGATTCTCCAAGAATTAACCTGCTTATCCCTCATGCTTGACAGGACTCTTAGCACCGGGGTATGGCACTGTGGACACCAAAATTGATTCTTGGTTTTCCTCACACCAGAGGAAAAGTGCTGGATGGGATCTTCTCTCGGAAGCAGGAGCCGTGTGTGTGTGTGTGTGTGTGTGTGTGTGTGTGTGTGTGTGTGATGCTGAGGCCCTGTGGAAACTACCTCTGTGCTCACCGTGCTGAGTAGATATCAATGATCTCCTCAAGATTCTCCAGATAGGGGATGCCATAGACCACCACCTCCTCATTTGGGAACAGCTCGATTTCAACAGAAGACAGCACGTTTTGTATGAAGAGAGTCCAGTTAAACCCCTGTAGGGAGGTGAGGAGGAAAAGAGGGGTGGGCAGCTCATGCATCTAGGAAACCCAGTTCCCGCTGAAGACCTGAATGTTTGGGAAAACAGTTGAGAAAGGACTGTCAGTAGGAATCAGGACCAAGGGTGACATTTCTCCAGAGGCTGTGAAACTGCCAAGAGTCTATGCAGAATATTTGAAAAATTAAGTGTAGTTGGGGAAAAATGCTGAGCAAGCATGACTTAGCAAAAATGACCAAAGTAGAAAATATGATAGTCTTACATACTGTGTAAGTGGGGTATTTATTTTTGTTTAAACAATTTGTTTTTTGTACTTGAGAGCTGAGAATTAAACACAGTATGTCATACATGCTAGGGCAGAGCTCCACTACCAAACTCTCCCAGCCCTATGATGGTCATTTTTACTCTTAGTAAATATTCCACAGTGCTGAGGTGCTGAGCTTAATGGTGTAACTTTAACTACTTTGGAAATAAATGTTTTGAGACATGGTTTCTAGTTAGGCTGGCCTAGAACTGCTCTTGAGAATGCTCTTAAGGATCTCTCTTTTCTCTCTCTCTCTCTCTCTCTGATTTTTGTTTTGTTTTGCTTTTCAAGACAGGTCTTCTCTGTGTGGCCCTGGCTGTCCTGCAACTCAGAGATCCCTCCCGAGTGCTGAGATTAAAGGCGTGTGCCACCATGCCTGGCTTGAATTTATTGCTTAACTAGAGATTTGTTTTAATTTTTCCTATGTGTGTGTGGTGTGCTTGTGTATTTGTGGGTGCCCAAGGAAGTAAGAAGAGAACATTGGATCCCTGGAGCTGGAGTTACAGGTGGTCATGAGCTGCCTGGAGTGGGTGCCAGATACTGAACACTGGTCCTCTGAAAGTGCAGGTTCTTAATTCCTGAGCATTGTCTATAGCCATGACCCTCAAATACAGGGTCATGGGATGTGAAACACTGGATGTAATGAGCTGGGTCCAGGGCTCTCTCAGGTTTCTCCTGTCCTGTCCTTAGGCAGAAATATATAGATCCAAGTGCTTATTTAGACACTCTGGTCAGTAGGGAGGAGCTGAAGGCCCAGTCACTTACTTCTGACCTGGGTTCTGTCCCAGCCCTGTCCTCTCTCTGGCATGGCCCTTAGGAGCAGCTGTATCTTGCCCTAGGGAGAAGGCCTGCCCCAGGGCAACAATGGCTGTCCTGCTGGGATTTTTTCATTGTGCTTGTTTAAAGGTACTTTCTGCCTGGGTGCCAGCCATATTACCCCATCAGAGCCAGGAGCAGCTTTCTGGGGAATGAGTACCCACTGGGGCTGGGCCAGTGAGTGGGTGCTTGGGTCTCACCTTCAGACCAAACCTGTCCTGCAGCTCCATCAGATCCATTCGGTGGTACAAGGCGGTGACATCATGCCTTTTCTCCGGGGGGACTGTGGCCTGTGTAGGGACTAGAGGTCACACAGTGTGGTACTTAGCATCTAGCCCGAGCCTCCCAGGATGGCCATGCCTCACGTTGGCAAGCTGCGTCTCCAGATCCAGCACCTGTGCCATCTCCTTCCGCACCATGTTGCTCGCCTTGGGCAGGTTCAGGTCTTTCCGCAGCATAGTGGCCACTGAAGTCATGAACTGCAGGTAGGCTTCCCGTACCTGGGCCAAAAGACGATGGATGGAGCTGAGTGGCTTTGGTTACCTGGGCCACCATGGAGCACTCTGTGGGGTGGGGGCGGGGCGGGGTGTGACATGGAGTGGCCCCTGGAAGCTTGCCCTTCTAGCCTCCCCAACAGGCTTCAGCACAGATAGCACAGAAGGGAGCATGGGGACTGTCCACACCACACCCAGCTGTCACTGCCACCCTGATCCCACTCGATGGACAAGCCTGCGTGATAAGCCTTTCTGTTCTGTGGTCTGGGCCTACTCCCTAAACTTGGTATAGAGTCACATGTCCTGGTTATGCCAGCCAGACAGCTCAGGACCAAAATCGTGGTCCCTGTTTCTTTTTACTGGATGACCCATGTCCAGGCATCTGTGGGTGAGGATGTTTTTTTCAGAGATGCACAGTACCAGATTTTGGCTTTCACAGGAACTCAGTGAGTTCTGAGCTGTCGATACCAGGCTGAGGCTGCTCCAGCCATGCATGATTAGGTCATAGGGTGGAGGTATCGCCTCTTCAAGATGTTTGTCTATCCATCCTTCTTCCTTCATGCCCGTTCTTGCAGGGGCTTCCCTTGCTCTGGCTGAAGCTGGAGACTACCCTCCACTAGTGCTTAGCTCTGCCAGCTGCTGGGTTGGTGGCTACACGCTCAAGCTTTTGGGATGTTCCAGGTCCCAACTGTCTGTATTCTGTGACCTTCTCCCAGCCCCCTTCTTTGACCACATGATCCTCCCTCCTGGTTCCAACCTGGTCTGTGAAATCCCAGCAGCTTGACACCCATGAACACTTACTTCCAGTCCTGCAGTGTGGGTTACTCCTGCCTCCTGCCCATTCCTACCCTGTTTCTGGACAGATGTCCTTGCTGTCCCTGCCTTCTTTCTGTTCCTCCCAGCTCTTCCCTCCACCTTGGTCTACTTGATAGTTGACTTCTCTCCATAGATATAGGAGCCACCTCTAAATAGCAGGCTTGGGGCCTCTGCCCACCCTAGGCTGAGTTCTGGGCCTCCCAGACACTGGACGTCATTCTGCATGGGAGGGTCGAGTTAAATGGATTGCCTGGGGCTGGAGAGATGGCTCAGTGGTTAAGAGCACTGACTTCTCTTTCAGAGGTCCTGAGTTCAATTCCCAGCAACCACATGGTGGTTCACAACCATCTGTAATGGGATCTGATGCCCTCTTCTGGTGTGTCTGAAGACAGCTACAGTGTACATACATACATACATACACACATACATACATATACACCTAAATAAATAAATCTTTTAAAAAAAAAATGGATTGCCTGTCAAGCTCACTCACCTCAGGACTGACATAAGTGTGGAAATTGGGTGTCCATGTTTTTGTCCCCAGCACTCAGTGCCTGGCCACATTCCCACAAGTGCAAACAGAGGTTGGGAAGCAAGGCTAGTGGACAAACAGGAGTGCTGAGCCTGGTGGGTCCAAGGCATGTGATGTGTGTACATCTGAATCTGAGCCCCCGAGGCTCTCTGCTTACCTTGTGGTTGTTATCTTCCTTGAAATAGTACTCCCGAGACGGCATGCCCAAGGTGGGCTGGTCTATCTGGAAACACACAGAGGGTGTGACTCCTGGGGGGGGGGGGGATATACCCGAAGCCTGGCTGAAACAGGCCGAAGGGCTATGCCTGGAAGAACACCAGCTTCCTGTGGAAGGCAGATGCTTCCAAACCCAAGCCTTTCCCTGACACAGAGAGGGAGTTGCAGGTTGGGACTTGCAAGGAGGTCAGAGAGGGGCTGGATGGGGCACAGGTCCTCCACAGGAATGCTTCTCTGACCTTCCAGCTATGGCTCCTTCAGGCTTCCTGCCCAGGCGCCAAAACCCTCACGATGGGTAAGAAACAGGCTAAGCACAAGGCCAGCCTCTCTGCTTAGCGTAATTCACATTGCAGACTAAGCTGTGGGCAGGGAACACATGCACTGAGTCCACAGATCTCCCCAGCCACCATCCTGGTCTATCTCCCTGCTTTGTTGCCAAAGTCCAGAGTTAGGTTCGAGGACTCTGCTGACCCTGTTCCCCACCCCCACTCCCTGAGGGCATTGCATACGTAGATGACATGCCGGCTGGAGTTCTGGTCATCATTCCAGATGAAGAGGTCAATGAGGACACGCCTGTTGAACTGCGAGTTCAACACAGCCAACTGCCGCTCCAGTTCCCACTTGAGGCCTGAGGAGTTAGCACCCAAGCTGGAGACCGGCTTGCCCATCTTCAGACAGGGTTAGGTTAGGGTTAGCCTCCTAAGCACAGAGCATTCTCAGGAGCCCTGCCTGACTCAGGTAGGGAACTCACTGTGGGACTTTGGGGATTGAGGGACTATTCTCCATGTGGTCTGTAGGGAAATAGGTTCTGAGGGAATCATGTGTAGAGGAGATGCTAAGAGATGAACAGAGGGATATGAAGACTGGAGTCTAGAACATCAGGAGGGATGTCCCTCTGCAGGGCTTCAGGGAATCATCCTCAGTGAGCACTTGTCACAGCTGCCACCGACTTCTCCCATTGTGGAGCCTAAGCCAGATTTTGGGACCCTAAGTTGGTTCTGGAAGGAAGGAGCCCTTGGGGCTTCCCAAAAGCAGGTGGTTAGCTTGCGGGCAGCTTTGGGGTTGAGTAGACCTCTCCCTGAAGCCTCCAAACAGGTCTATACTTACCCATGGTCTCGTTCCACTTATCCATGGCCACAGGCCAACCTCCTACCATATTTAAGACATTCAGCAGGGGCTCAGAGTCTCTCTTCTCTATCAGACCTGGGAAGGGGAAGCATGTGTGCTTACTCAGACTCTGCTGGCTCAGGTGCCATGATGCAAGCCACGAGCATGCCCGCTTTGTAGGCTCAGCTTTAGCTCAGAGGTTGCTGGTGAAGTACACACTGCTCTGGGGTCAAGGATATTGGTGACTTGGTAGCTGGCAGCTGGTGAGCAAGCCTGGGAAAGGGGTTGTGGCCAGGAGGGAGGCCCAGGGACAGAAGGTCACACAGAAGCCACGTGACTTGCATCTGCAGCTCAATGGCAGTCTAAAGACTTGGGCTAAGGAGGTTCCCTCTAAGGAAGTGCTTTTCTGACAGGAAACTTGAGGACACTCCAAGCAAAGACTAAGTGGACAGGGCACATCCAGAAGTCATCACAGACACAGAGGAGGACTCTCAGATGACAGGAGCCACAGTTCAGAGCTGGCAACAAGAAGGGGTTGCTGACCACTGTCAAGGCATGTGGCAGAGGCTGAGGGGACACAGGGAAGCAACAAAGGTTTGGCAGAAAAGCAAGAGTCACATGGCCTCAAGATGCCTTGGGTGGGAGACTAGAGGTAAGGACTCCCTTGGGGCTGGACGCTGGTATATCTGGCTTTCTGTTTCAGCTTAACTTGGAATTAGGGACAAAGTTAGAGAAACTGGTAGTCATCTATGAAGTCCCTGCTGCTTGGGCCAAACGGAACAGAGTTCTGTGTAGCTGATGGACTGCTACTCTGGTTAGTGGGCCAGAAGCAGAGGAGCAGGCTCAGGGTCCTGTTTATGTACAACTGGCATCTGCCTTGGGAACCCAGCCTCTCGGAAATTTAGTAAAGGTGAGAATCCAGAGGGAGTTTTCTGTGTCCGGTAGGTACTGGCTACATGATTTGGGGAGATAAGTAGTCCTGGACAGGACCAGGTAGGGTTCCAATGGAGATGACCTCATAAAGCCACAGTCCCACCGACTCCCATTGGCGACACATGGACTCCACTTCAAACCTCTAGGAGATGCCCAGGGGAAACTGGGCCCGACTCTGCTGATCAGAAATGATGACCTTGGGCAATGTAACCACAAGCTGGGGCTTCAAAGACCAATACACAGGGCAGCTGGTAATGAGCCATGCCAGGCAAGGCACAGCACACAGATGTTTTGTGTGTACCCTGCATGGTGCCCACTCCCTCCATCCTCATGGTGTTCAGTGTATGCCTTGGTGCTGGAGGTGACTGGGCCCTAGCAGGGGGTAGTTCTACTTACTTTGGTCCATGCAGGAGCGGTATAGTGTCTTGGCCTTCTCCACAGCTGGGCGGTGCTGGACAGTGGAATCCTCCAGCACCCCTGTGGGCAGAGGAGAAAGCTGAACAGAGGTTGAGGTGACTGTTGAGGGCCCAGGTCAACAACTCGGTCCCTTCTGGCCCTGGGTAAGTATCCCAGAGTTCCCATTCCTCTGACAGACAAGGGGCTTCATCAGGCTGGGCAGAGACACCACAGTGATGGCTCAGTCCAACTCCTGGGCAGTGATTTCTCCACTGACCCTGCTAACCAAGATGCTGAGCAGGAACCCACCCAAGGTTCAGGGCCACCTCCTTGCCCTCTGGTGGTGGCCATTCTTCACCTTTGAGGACGACCTCCAGCTCATCCCGAAGGATGTCAAAGACGCTGTATCGGGAGTTGGTCTCGGGGATCACATGGTGCCGCAGCCAGCCTCCGCAAGCATACTGGTAGAAGTTTTCACAGGGGTTCCTCGATTGGTCCATGTTCTGAAGGATTCTGGCTGCTGTTTATTCCAAGGGGGTGGAGGGAGGAGAGCAGACTTAATTGTGGACACCTCGACCCTGTCTTTGAGTGTGAGAGACAGCTGCACCTCTTTGGGGGACAGTTTGTTTGAGAATTTTATCAACTATCAGCTTGCTGGTGGCTACTGATCTGCTCATAAGCAAGTTAGTCACTTTTCCTGAGCCACAGGGAGTTTCGAAACATGGGCGGAATTGCCCAAGTGGCTTCAAGGGTTAGGGCTGCCACTAAGAAACCCCAGGACCCTGAACCCTCCTGTCTTCCCTCACGTGAGGAAAATGGTTCCTGCTCTGAGGAAGGACCCAGCTGGTGCCCTCTAAACTGGTACCAGGCTCCTGGATGTCGTCATAGCCATTCTGCCTCTGGTAGTCTTAGTGACTTCTCATTCTATGTCCTCGGGGTTTCTTACTTATCAGATGGGATAGCTGTTTCCCAGAATCCAGAGTGTGCTGATGACAGCGGCCTGAGTTTATGTGCGAAGTGCTCTGCCTGGGAACCCCTAGAATCCTGCCCAGCTGTGTATCTTGATCTTTAGCAGCTGGAGATTTCATAGGAAGCATCACTGTGGGACTCCAGGATCCACCCAGATTTTTTTAAATCCAACATATTCTGTATGTCTCTATAGGTTTTTTTCCCCCTCCCGTTTCTCTTCCCCACAACATTTTTTTTTCCTGCCTCCTGCAGAGGGCTGTCTGTAGCACCCAATTTTAAAACAAAAATCTCAGCTTGGCTTCAGGCAGCCCCTGAATAGCCTCATGGTCACCCTGGGGGAGGAGCTCACCTGCTATCACGCAGCCTGGGGTGGTACAGATGTCATTTTTCTGTGGTGATGACTCTCTGAGGGCTGGAGGAACGGAAGGGGGAGTGTGAGGTGTGCAGAGTCAGAGGGTATGGTAACACAGGCTTGGGTGGGCCTGGTGCAGGCCTGGGTGAGGCACACACTAGGTAGGCGTGGCAGGGTATAGCATGTTAGGGTAGATGGGGAGGGTCTCTATCTCCACCCTCCATCAACACCTCCAGGATAGGTCTGAAGCAAAGCCTTGCTGCATTGACCTGGGATCCCCTTTAAATTCTCTGCCTCCGTGGATCACTATCGTGGCCCAGGGCCCTCAGGGCTGAGGTTGCTCATGCCCTGCCACCCTGCTGTCCCACCAGCTCTAAGGGGCTATACTTTCCCACCCTATCATTACCCTGTGGTTAGTTAGTACATCCATATCAAGCCAGCCTCACCCTACATATAGCAAGCACTGGAGACAGGTGTCCCTGTGAATACCCTGACTCCCCCATTCCTCCTGTGCTCCCTGCCCATCCACATTACCCCACCCATGGCAGGTCCAGATGCCAAGCCCACCTCCTCAGGGCTGCCTGGCAGGGAAGGTAAAGGCTACCTCGTTTTACAACCGTCCTCTCATCCCGGGAGAAGTGCAGCAGGTTAGTTAAGAGAGGCAGCTGCTTCCCTGAGGAGAAACACAGCGCTCAGCCCCTTGGTTACCCTCAGAGCCTCGGGGATCATTGCATGTCAGTGCTCAGGGCTATAGTGTTCACCCCACACCAGGGATCGGAGGCAGAGGACTGTGTCTACTCATTCCCTTCTCTTCTTCTCCCTCCCTCCTTCTCCTCTTCCTCCTCCTCCTCTTCTTCTTCTTCCTCCTCCTCCTCCTCTTTTTCCTCCTCCTC
>JADRCH010000171.1:1491529-1526223 GCA_019843965.1 Rhynchomys soricoides | reverse complement strand
TTCTTTCTCTGTCTCCCTCTCTGACTCCCTCTGTTTCTCTGTCTCTCTTTGTCTCCTTTTCTGTCTGTCTATCTCCCTCTGTTTCCTGTCTCTGTCTCAGTCTCTCCCTCTGTCTCTCTCACACACACTCAAACACCCATACATTTTCACCCCCACACAAATAACAAAGACAATAATACTTTTTTTTTTTTTTAAAAAAAAGAAAAGCATGTAGCTGTTGATCTTTATAAACAATTGCAGACCCAGAATGGATGGAGTCAACCCAGCTGAAGAGAGACTTAGCACTAGAATGATGCTCTATGGAATTTACCAGGATCACAGGGCAAAGGCAGGGACAGAAACGATCACAGAAAAATTGAGCATCAGAAAGGGCAGACTGAGAAAGGGCAAGTCTATAAGCAACCAGAATTTTCTTTCATTAATGTATGTATTTCTTGTTTGTGTGTGTGGGATGGATATATGCACATGTGCGTGGAGGTCAGAGGTCAGCCTTGGTGGTGTTACTCAGGCATGTTCCACCTACCTTTTGAGATGGGATTTCTTACTGGCATGTTGCTCACCAGATATGTTAGGCTGGCTGCAGCCCCAGGGATCCATCTCCCTCCTTAATGCTGGGCTTTTTAATGAATGCACCACCATGCCTGACTTTTCTATATGGATTTTGGGGGCTGAACTCAGGTCTTTGTTTGCATAGCAAGCACTTTACTGAGCTCTCTCTACATCCCTGTTAGCAGAATTTTAGGATTGAGAAAATCTCTCTCTCTCTCTCTCTCTCTCTCTCTCTCTCTCTGTGTGTATGTGTACGTGTATGTGTGATTCAAGACTCACAACAAATCCAGGAAGAAATACAAGTGTTTTCTTAGATTTCTCATGGTAAAAACACAGAAGCATAAAGACAAGGAGAAACCAACTCAGGAGACAGAGCTGGGGGGAGGGTTAATCTGACAACAGTGGTGTTAGACTGACAGGTTCTGGACAGCACAGCGCCAGTCAGCACTGGATCTCACCCTTTAAAACACTGAGCCTGGCTCAGCCGGGTTTGCTGAGAGGGGCAGGCTGTTGTGACTGAGGGATGAAAGCAAGGAAAGTTATTTTCATATCTGCACATGCCGACCATTTACAACTGATTACTTCCAGGTGGGCATCGCTGAGGCATCTGATCACCAGAAAGGCCTGAAGTGCTTGTAACACTGTAGATTTAAAATTCTTGTTCTGGAAGATTCCCTAGTCCCATCTACGTTGAGGTCTGTGATGGACAGTATGTTTGTGCTCACCCTGTTTAAGTGCTAAAGCTCTAACTCCCAGCATGTGTGTGCATGTGTACGCGTGTGTGCATGTGTTCGCAGGAGCGTGCGCGTGCGCGTTAGGATTGGGGAATCAAGGTTGTTTGTTATAAGGTGAGGAACTTATTAGAACATGGTACGATTAAAAGCAACCGTAACTGTATATGGTCTATGTGTGATATTTAAAAACATGGTAGAAACCAAATACATGATAGCAATACCGTGTGAACAGGACGCGCGCGGGCGCGCGCGGGCGCGTGTGTGTAAGACTGAAAGGCTGACCTGCCACTCGGGAAGCAGCTGGATCAAACTTCCTATGCACATAGGAAATAGGAAGCTTAGAAAGAGAGCAGGAAGTGGAGCTGAGCTATAAAGCCCCCCCCCCCGTGACGTCCTTCCGTCGGCAAAGCTCCACCTCCTAAGGGTTCTATAACCTTTCCAACAGCGCCACCAGGCGGGAACCAAGTGATCGAACTCGAGATCCCACGCCAGGCATTTTTTTTTTTCGTTCAAAGCCCTACAATGGCTAACCTGATACTCAAGGGGCCCCATGACCAGCAAACTGTTTTAAAGGTACTGGTTGAAAACGGGTGTGGAGGCGCACCCCTGTAATCCTAGCACTTGCTAGGTAGGGACAAAAAGATCAGAAGTTCATGGTCATCCTTGACTATATATATAGTAGGTTGGAGGCCAGCCTGGGCTACATGAGATTCCCCCCCCCCCCCATACACCCACAGACACACCCACAGACACACACACACACACACACACACACACACAGACATCAAATACACAAAAGGCACAGACTGCTTTTTGAAATGCTAAAGACAAGCTTTGCATAACAATCACTAGACAGAAAAAGGACCTGTCAAGACAGTTATGAAATGATGAAATCCAAACAATAGCAAGGAAAGAAAATGTAACTCTGAGCTTTTCATAGTTCAGGTGTTTTTTTTTTTTTTTTTTTTTTTTTAAAAAAAACCCATAAAGAGACCAGGGGCTGGAGAGATGGTTCAGTGGCTAAAAGCACTCTCTGCTCTTGCAGAAAGACCTGAGTCCAGGTCCCAGCACCCATGTGACTGTACATTCACTTGCAACTCAAGTTTTCAGAGTTGACCCCTCAGGGTACTAACACTCACGTGCGCACACATCCCTCCATGTACGTGTAATTCAAAATAATAAGTATTTTAAAATACAGCATAAAATACATAACTGACAAGGATGGGTTGAAGCAAGAGCTTTGGAGACATCTGTATTGGGATGTGCAGGCTTGGTGTCTAACAAGCTAATTTTCCTCCCTACAGGACAAAATGTCAAGATCCATGGGGTCAGTGGCAAGGCTGACTTCTTGTTACTGAATCTGAATAAGCAGTGTGGTGGCCATTTTTTCTGGGCACTCCTGTTGGATTAAGTTTACACACACACACACACACACACACACACACACCCCGTGCAAATCTCTAATGAATGCACTCCTATCAATTCTGTTTTGCAGGCCAGGGAATGGAAGCACAGAGATGTTGGGGAGGTTGTCTGAGGTCACACAGCAGGGACAGGAGCTGGAATGCCTGGTCAGTCCGTATAGCCTTAGGCCCTTCCTGTGCTCACTGAGTAACAGGGAGAAAAGCCCACAGATGGGCTGCAGACTCCAAAGACACAGCTCAGGGCCAGGCTGGTGACATCTTCCTGCAAAGAGGGCTGCTGGCAGGCTCAGCCTCACCTAAGAAGCTTTGCTGCTTGACCAGGAAAGGAGCATAGGGACAAACAAGTGGGCAAGACAGCGTGCCACTAAAACTTTATTCACAAAAACAGGCAGAGGCTGTGATCAGCCAACCTGAACAATGAATAAGGTTGCTTGTGAGCAGAATTCCAGATGACCATGAATGAAGGCATAGTACTCAGCTATTTATGAAAATACTTGATGTTCAGAGCCTGCCAGATAGCTCAAGGACAAAGACACTTGTTCAGAAAGACTGGGACCTGAGACTGATCCCCAGAACCCAGGTGAAGGTGGAAGGACAGAATCAACTCCAAAAAGTAGTCTCTGACCTCCATACCATGCCACCACATATCCCACCACAAAGCACACAAAATAAAATAGGAGTTTTGGGGGGGGGGAGATTTGCTTATAATTTTAAACTAGCAACTAATTAAAAGAGAAAAATCAGCAACAATCAAAGATAAGAAAAGATTTCAAGCAAATTGAGGGGGAAACTAGCTGGGTTTGAACAAAGGCAAGAAAGGCTGAAAATTCATCAGAAACACGATCATGGCAGACAAAAGACACATTCTAGAGATCCCGGGAAATGCAAACAAGGAAAATCCTTCCAATAAAAGACAAACTCAAATCCCAGCCTTGCAAGGCTGCAGGAGAAACAGTGGAGCAGTACATAGAAGGCTTCTGAGAGAAGAACGGAAGTACTCGCATTCAATTCTCTGGACCCAGCCAGAGGGTAGTGCACACGCCTTTAATCCCAGCACTCGGGAGGCAAAGGCAGGCAGATTTCTGAGTTTGAGGCTAGCCTGGTCTCCAGAGTGAGTTCCAGGACAGCCAGGGCTATACAGAGAAACCCTGTCTTGAAAAACCAAGCCAAACCAAACCAAAGAAAAACTACCACCACCACCACAACAACAATTCTCTGGACCCATGGGGTAGCAGGAAAAACTGACCCTACAAATTGTCCTCTGACTTTCGTGTGTGTGTCTGTCATGACATGCTCCACCTCAAATAAATTTAACAGAAAAATTGCAAATAAATTGTTTTTATTTTTATGTATATGGGTGGTTTGCTTGTATGTGTGTCTGTGTACTGTGTGTGTGTCTGATACCTGTAGAAGTCAGAAGACAATATCAGATCCCCTGGAACTAGAATTACAGACAGTTGCTAGCTGCCATGTGGGTGCTGGGAATCAAACTCCTGTCCTCTGGGACAACAGCCAGCGCTCTTAACCACTGAGCCATCTCTCCAGCCCCATGGGAAAAGACTTTTTTTTTTTTATTTTAAAAAGAACAGAATCCAGAATGAAGAGCGTTGCTAAGGTAAGATCACTGCATAATGACATGAAGTAGACTGATACTGTATTTATATCTATAAAATTGCAGGAGCAAAGCACTCACACACATAAAATAGAGATAAATAAACCACATATGTATAATTGCATACATTTATGAACCAAGTTTGTAGTTTATGGCTATTTTTTTTTTTTTTGGCAGAGAGTGATTAAGGAAAGCACATTAGAGCTCTCTTTTTGAGATTCTATTTTATTTGATGTGTAAGGGTGTTTTGTATTTGTGTATGTCGGTGCATTGTGTGCACTCCTGGTGCCTGTGGAGTCGAGAAGAGAGTGTCAGATCCCCTAGAACTGGAGTTGCAGACAGTTGTGAGCTACCGTGTGGGTGCTGGGAATCAAACCCGGGTCCTCTGGAGGAGCAGCCCATGCTCTTATCTGCTGAGCCACCTCTCCAACCCCTTATGGCTGAATTTATGTTCATCCACTAGTCTTAAATTGTTGACAAATTAATCCTCGATCCCACTCTAGGAAACTGACAAGTCTCTGGTGCAAGGTTTTCAGAGACACTCCTTCGAACAACTGGAAGACCAAGTGACCAAATCAGGAGCTCAGCGGTTAAGAGCCCTGGCTGTTCTTCCAGAGGTCCTGAGTTCCAATTCCAGTACCCACATGGTGGCTCACAACCATCTGTAATGGGATCTGATGCCCTCTTCTGGTGTGTCTGAAGACAGAGACAAGTGATAGTGTACACACATACATAAAAACATGAATAAATAAATCTTTAAAAAGAGAGGGAGAGAGTGGGGGGTCAGCTTTCTTAAAAAATACTTTATCTGTGCTGCCAAATATCAGTGGACTGGACATTACAAAATGTAAATCCTACCTTATAGTTTTAATAATTATTATAATTATAGTCCATTTATATTGTTAAATTTTATACCGTATGGATGCATCACCTGTCAATTACAAAACCTATGGCCTATGGCTTAGGCAGGAAATAGAGGTGGGGCATCAGGAAGAGCAAAAATTCTGAGAGAGAGGATGCAGGGAGAGGAGCCCAAAAAGGAGAGTGACAGGGACACATGGCACCTGAGCATAGGTAATCAGCTATGTGACAAAATGTTGGTTAAAATAAATGGATTATCTTTACTCATGAGCTAGTCAGAGTAGAGCCTAGCTCTATGGCCAAGGTATTTTCAAATATAATTTGAGTCTGGGTTTTATTTCTGGAAGCTTGGGGCTGGGAAGCAGAACCAGGACCTAACTTCAACAACCAAGAGAATGAAAGAAGCCAGTATTTCAAGAGGCCTTGACTGAGCTCATGGGAACCTACGGACTCTCAGCAGGTTGGGGCTGGAATGGCCCCCAAGAGTGTCTGGCCTATTTTACACTTTTTTTTTTGTTTTGTTTTTTGTAAAATTGATCAAGCCTTACTTGGCCTTGGCTAGTGAGATGGTCAGCGTTATCAACTAGATAGGATCCAGAGTCACCTGGGACGAAGGCCTCTCGTGCATGGGGAATCGTCTTGACTGGGTGTGAGAGCTGCCCACTGTGGGTAGGGATCCCAGGATTGTACAGAATGAAAACAAGGAGCTAGACATGGATGGTACAGCTGACCCAGCAGTCAGTAACATTTAAAATGATGACTTAAGGCCACATGATCCAGAAACTAAATAGTAAACGATAGCTCACTAATCAGAAACCATAAGAAAGCATCAGAACAGAAAGGAGAAAATATTTTAGAATGGATAATTAAAAACTTTCCATCTTTTTCAGTCCTGACTGAAGTCCTGAACTGAAGCTGAGGTGAGCTGTAGAGTCATTCCAGCCACCCAGGAGCCCTTGGAGGAGGAGGAAGCAGAGATTGTGCGGCCCTGGCAGAGTCAAGGAGACCCTGGCTGTGCCAGAAGTCATACTGCAGCAAAGGATAAAGGGAGAGACAGACAGGGAGAAGACAGACAGGGGAACAGAACAGGAGAGCCCCAACTCCATCCCCCAGTCCTGTACTTCATGGCTGGCTGTGGGGCTATCAGGCCTGGTCTCTGGAAGCCTCAGTACTAGGTGTTTTGAGACCAGTGAACTTCAAACAAAGGTCCCTGGAACCCTGGGCTCCACTAGGGGAATGGACCCTGTCGTTCTTGTTCCTGACATGGAGATGGTTGCACCAGTCAACACTTGCCTGAGAACCACGTGGGCAGAGGCCATGGTGGTCACTGGGCAGAAGGCACACTACGTGGGCCCTTGAAGGCAGCCCTGGGTGGGGGATACCCACCTCCTCCTCAGGCAGAACCCACTTGTGTTTTCCAGCTGTCCCTCATCCGTACTCCCCTGAGGGAACTTCCAGCTTCTGGTGCCCTGGTGTGAGAGCCAGAGCCGGGCTCTGAAGAGATACGGCAGGAGTAGGAGAGTGTAATAGACTGATACTACATGTATATCTATATACTGGGTATGGATCTTCCTCCCATCCCTCTTCTTCCTTCCTTCCCACCCATGGCTCAAAGGGAATGAAAGACTTGGAAGGTGTAGGGTGCAGGGCTGCTGGGTGTCTAGATGCCCCATGCAAAGGGGAGCACCCTAGTCCTACATGTGGTCCTTTAGGAAGGGGTCAGTGTGTGAAGCCGTTCCTAAGACACCTGAGGTCTACCCAAGGGGCAATCTTAGCCACATCTCCACTTTCATGGGTCCCCAGGTTAGCCCCTTCCTTCCAACGCCTGTATTAGAAGCCACCAGGTCATCCTGACTAGCGCCAGGTGAGACAGCTGGAGGGATCGACCCCCTTAGCTCAGGGGCTTGGGCTCCTGCTGCTGGGCCATCTGGGAACTGCAGCAGGGCTGGGCTTCGGACTAGAAGGGGGCTGGACCGGTGGGGCGGGGGATCTGTGAGCTGTCGGCAGCATCCTATGGTCCTGCTGAGGCAGAGGGGGCGGAGGCAGAGCCTGCAGAAGCTGCTGCGCCAGCAAGCCGGGATAGACAGAGCTTTCTGGACGGGGTGGCTGGGTCTGTGCAGGTCAGCGTCTCTACCGTGGCACCTCTGGAGTCAGCAGCATGGCCCTAGGAGCTGGCGGGGGAGGGGCCCTGGCAGACCCTCCCTTTGCCCCACTCTACAAGGCTGACTCCTCTCAGGGACATGCAAAGCCCTAGGCAGGAATGGGTTGGGGGAACGTAAGGGGGAGGGTATCCTTGCTCACCTATGCTGTAGAAGACACACAGAGTCACTATGGCTCCCAGCAGCAGCAGCAGCAGCAGCAGCAGTACCAGCAGCCCATACTCCACGAAGCCTGAATGCTTCTTCCCAGACCGGTCTGCTCTCTCCACCATCCCCACTGGGCTCTCCGACTTCCCTCTCAGCCGGTTCTGGGTGGAAGGCACACAGCTAAGCACCCCAGGCCAGGGCCAGGAGCGAGGCAGCTGGAGCTTGGATACCTAGAGCACACTGAAGCTGGTGCTTTGGAGATGCTCTGTCCTGGTCTCTGCTCTCAACGCTGTAAGCTGTGCCGGGAGCGCCCAGGGGACCCTGTGTAAAGGGAAACCTGGTCAACCAGTCCTGATGTCCATTGCTTCTCAAAGTCAGTTCTTGTTCCATTATCTGACATGGCAAGGCCTAAGTAGGCTTGAGGTTACTCTGCCCAGTAGATGCAGGAGGCTTAGCCTAGGTGTCCATTGGCCTCTATGGTGGAGCCTGCTTGGGTTGCCTGTGCCCTGAGGATCCTGGGGTTTGGGGCTTGGAAACTGGGTCACGAATGCTGTTGGGGAAGTTTGCTCAGGCCCTGAGCTCCTTGCTTGTCCTTTCTCTGTTCCTGTGGGAACCCAGGAGTTTCAGGGGGGGTGGTGGTGGTTGAAAGGATAATGAGTGTGGGAACCATACAGAACGAGAGAGTTAGGGTTAGCAGCTTAAAGCAGGGTCCCATTATCTATCGGACTTAGGTGTCTCTGTACAACATCTTCCAAATGGCCCAGCCGGGGGGGGGGGGGGGGGGGGGACAAAGGGGGGGGGAGGCTTAGATGCTCCTTAGGCAATCCTCCCAAAGTTGGCTGTTTTTGATAAGGGGCAGAGTGGGTGGGGTCCTGGGCCTCACTCCCTGCTTCTCGGCTGTCAGTCAGCTGTTGCCTGTCTCTTGGTGTTCACATGCCCAGCACTTCCTCCGGATGCTCGGACGGTAGCTGTCTGGTCCTTCGAATCCTCACAAGGCCTCTGCTTCCCTCCAGATGGTCAAGCAAGCTTTGGATTCACACTCTCCTGATCCTAGGCCTTCTGTTCTGCTGGAGTCTGACCTTGTCTCCTTTCTAGACCTCGTTTGCTCCAGGTTGCCATCACCTTGAGTTGCAGCCAGACCTACTGAGGGTGTGTCTCCTTTTCTATCCAGAGAGGATCCCTCAGCGGAGAGTCAAAAGATGTCACTCTCTAGCCTTTCTTATATCTCCCTCAATCCCCTTTGTCAGGATGCCCATCTTCTAGGTCCCTAACTAAGGAGAAAATGAAGAAGGCTCTATTTTTCAGGGTCCTTTCCCCTACTGGCTTTCAAGTTCAACCGAGCAAACCTTAGCCTGCTCCTGTTCTGTGTTACCCTAACATATCGTTCTGTAACCCCAAGTGTTTTATTCATGTCATCCCTAGGAGAATATCACTCCCCCGTGCTGGGGCTCCTGTGTCTTCATGTGGGGCACCCACAACACCCAAAGAGTGGGTGAGTGGGTGTGTATGTCAGCCTTGCAGGACAAGTCTGGGCCTGGCCTGGCCTCTGCAGTCATGTTTCAGCATGTTCTGACTCCAAAGGTATTAGCTAATTCTCTTCTACATTCTGCTGGCTCACATCATGACCTGCAAACTTCACTTCTAGCTGACCCCTCTCTCTCTCTCTCTCTCTCTCTCTCTCACACACACACACACACACACACACACACACACACAGAGCCAAGCGGCCTGGATCAGGTGTGGGGTGATTGTGCTGGGTAAGGGGGAAAGGAGTCAGTGTGACACCCCTCATGGGGGGTCTTCATCTCTTTAGAGAAGGGACTCTCTGGGTTGTCATGAGGAGGAGGCAGGGGCATTCCATGCAGTAAGTGGTATCAAAGGGGCTACCCAACAAGGTGTAGGTGATGAAATGCTGAAATGCTCAGTGGGCTGAGTGAAATGCTTGGGTTCTCAGAGGGTGTCATGACAAAGCTTAGGTGTCATGTATGATGGCATGTGCCTAGGATCAGCATTTTGGAGGCTGAGGCAGGAGGATTGCTGTGAACTCAAGGCCAGCGTGGATTACAGAAAGAGACTGTCTCAAATAAAACAAAACAAGATACCACTCGGTGAAGCAGCCGGGCAGGCCCCTCTCAGTGAATCTTACCTGGTGCTCTCAGCCACTACTAGGCAAGTCCTTAAAGGCTAGGTTGGGATGTCTCAGAGCTGGGGTGAGCTGCCCAAGGTGGGCTCTGGGTGGAGTAGAGCAGCCGTCAGGCTGAGCTGGCTGTGAGGTCACACGGTGCTGGCTTCTGGCCCACCTTTATGATGATAGGAACTCCTTAGAGATGATGACATACCATGGCATTCCGTGGACTTTTGTGTGGGGGCAGGGCAGGTGTGCTTTCTAGTATAGGGACCCTGCTGAGTAGGTGTTCTGACCTCTCCAACTCCATCCCTGTCTCATTTCTGTCTGCTGGCGTGACCCTGGTAGATTTTCTGCTGTGAGCTGATATGAGTGGCTCCTCCCTAGGTGTTCCTCCCTGAAGTCTCTAGATGGGGTGTGGGAGTGGTTATGGGGGCTTGCCAGTGTAAGGGAGGACCTGCCCATTGTGATAGACAGGCACGGCAGTAGAAAGGGTCCTTACTGGAGATGATGGTAAGATGCTGGACTGCTTGCCAGTTCTGACTCCAACCAGGCAGCCTCCAGAGCCAGGGAGGGAGCCTGGCTAGGGAGCTGGAACAGGGGCTTTGGGCTCAGGGGCTGTATTCCAGATTTTCAAATATGAGCCGGGGATATCCTCAAAGAAAGTAATAGGGCTCTAAGCAAAAGCTGATCAGGTCTGGGTGACCTTTGAACAGTTCTCCCGACCTCCAAGGGCATTGGGAAAGGCTGGACCACAAAGCCTGGGTCCCATGAGAACAATCTTTTAATTGGCTGTTGGAAACATTAGGTCCCTGCTCTGATGGCTTCTGAGGGTGGCCCATGGACCGGGAGAAGGGCAATCTCCAGCTGCAGCTCAGAGCTGGGCTCAGACCTTAGGCCCATCATCAGGGGTTTGGGTAGGATTAGGAGTTGCTTTTCTTCAGGTATGACCAAGTGCCTAACAAAAGCAACTTAAGGAAGAATTTAACTGAGCTGTCGGTTGGAGGTTTGGTGCATCACGGTGGGGAAGGTGCAGCCGCCGGCATGTGAGGCAGCTGACCTGTTTATATCTGCAGTCAGGAAACAGAATGATGGGCGGACACTGATGCTCAGTTTCCTTTCTCCTTTTTCTTTAGTCCGGGACGCTAGCCCATGGGATGGCTCCACCCATATCCAGGGTGGTTCCTCCCTCTTTAGGTGAACCTTTCTGGGAATATTATTGCCAACACACCCAGAGATATATCTCCTCCATCCAGGGTGATTCCAAATCCAGGCAAGTTGATACTGATTAACCAACAAAGAGGGATTTGTCACGAAAACTGCACAAGCCCAATGCCAGCCATAAGGCGTGGTTAAACTTCACCTGAGAGGGGCTGGTCTCCTGAGCAGAGATGCCTCAGAACTTTGCAGTCTGTGGTGTATGAGTTAGCACTACGGCAGTCACACCAAGTCCCTAACAGTCAAGAGCTCTCTGTATAAACTGATGCTATGGCCTGGCATCTGCAGCTGCCCCCTTGTAGATGTTTCCTTCTGCCCACAAAAGTAGGAAGGCTGGCTGGTCAGTTAGCCTCAGGGATGTTCTTGTCCCTGGCTTCCCCGGCATGGAGATTGTATGTGTGGGATAGTCTGGCCTGGGGTTTGTTGTTTTGTTTTGCATTCCAGTTCTGAGGATTGGTCTCAGGTTCTGTGCTCGTACAAGAAGCACTTTACTGACTGAGGTGTTACCTCCCTCCCTTTACTGAGTTCTTACGAGAAAAACTAGGGCACTGGACATGAACCAGACTCTGCAACTTGGAATGGGTGCATCTGGATGGGCTGAGGTGAGGGTTCCTAGTCCTTCAAGTGCATTTGGGGATGCTAGCTTTTCTCCCTTGAAAACGCCATGGTCAGTCAGTGCTAAAAGACCTGGCTTTAGGCCCCTAGCAGGTCAGGTTTGGGGGACCCCTGAGTGTGAATGAAGACCAAGTTGGGCCCTTGAGATTGTGAATCACACGCTGTGACATCTCTAGAAGTTCTGGGCAGGCAGGTGGGAGCAGAGACTAGGGTCATAGCCAGCTGATGAGGACTCTGTCATATTCGATCACACTCTGCTAGAAGCGACCCACGGTTTGCTTAGTGAAAGCTGGACTCCATGGTCCACAATAGACACTGGAAGCACTCAAGGGCTGGACACCTGCCCATGGGACACATGGCTTGGGTTCTTTCCACTCCAGCTAAGCACGGAAGGAGCTGGGAGGTTGTGGGTAGGCTTTTGGGGGTGTGAGGAGGTAGAAGATCTTCAGAGTGTGAGCTCTGGAACATGGGGGTCAGCAGCCCTGGACATGCCTTGTAGGCATGTACCCCAGCTACAGTGAATGCACAGCTTCCAGAACCCTCCACCACAATCTCCAGGCTGCTGGGGTGCCTGGTCTAGCTTGGGACTCTTCCATGAGACAATGTGTAGGCTGAGGGGCTTGGCCAGCTAAGACTCACCTCCATCTTCAGGGACCAGAGGTATGTGGTCAGGACAGAGGTGGTGGTAAGGAGACAGTGCACTTCAGTTCACCGAGATGAAATCCTACAGGCTGGGAACCTTATCAAAGGAGATTTATTTATCATGGCTGTGGAGGTAGATGGCCAAGATGGAGCCCTGGTAGGTATGGGGGACAGGCCTGCATCCTGGTCTGTAGATGGCACTCCCCAACTCTGTTCTCATACGTGGGTGGGCTGAAGTGCCTTCAGAGCCATGGACACCGTCCTTTAGGGCTCCATCATCACAACCTACTTCCTCCCCACCCACAAGACCCACATCCTGGGTATATCCCGTTGGTAGTATGGATTTCTGGGAACACATTCAGACCACAGCAAAGTGTTGGATCATCATCATCAGAGAGAGAGAGAGAGAGAGAGAAAGCGTGCGCACATGTGTTAAGAACTTGGGAGACCATGAGGTGCTGGATGATGCCCCTGATGGCCAGGAGGAGCTCTGTCAGATTTGAATACCTTCATGTTTAGAATGTCAAGGGCTGAGGCATCCTGGAGTGGATGAGCACACAGGACACCTTAGGTTGAAAGGCAGCAAAGGCACAGGAAGCAGAGAGCACACCCAGGTGACAACTGCTTGACCTTGGTGCTGCTGGGTGTTGGCAAGTAGAGAGATGGACGTGAGGTGGGTGAAAGGGTGTGTGCCTCACAGGACAGCCTTTCTGGGTTCCCTGCTCTTCCTGGTCGTCCTGTGGAATACATGGAGGCATAGCTTGGCAGGTCTCAGGTGTTATAGCAACAGGGAGGTGACTGCTAATCCTACCGTCACTTCATCACTGCCTGGGGACGGGCAGGATCAGGAATCTTGTATCTGAGCATGGGGGTCGGCCTGTGTAGGAGATGAACGGTGGGTTTCCGTGGTGCTAAAAGGACCGCAGGAGGAAGGGGTGGAGAAGGCAGCCCAGGGCAAAGGGAAATCTCAGAATTCAGACCCTGTCCTCACCCTCACTGGAGAAGCCAGGAAGGGCTTTGCCACTTCAAGCCAAGCAGTCCTGTCTGTTGTGGTGAGTGAGCAAAGTACTTCAGCCCCTGTGACAGCTTTGACGACAGCTTTGGTGGCCGTGAAGGTGACAGGCTGGAGCCCCACTGGCAGGGATCGATCAAGACTGGATAGTAAGTTTGCCCACATAAAGCTGTGTCAACTCAGATGTATCAAATCACACACCTTGGACAGGCACAGGCAGAGTGGAAGCCTGGAGTCTCTCAACCTTAAGAGGATTCAGGGCCCTGTGGAGGAAGGGGCTGCCTGGGCTGTGCCTGCTGGCATGGACACTGGGTCCCCGGAGAACGACCTCACAAGGTCAGTTGCACACAGGCAGCCAGGAATCTGGACTTTGGTTAGTCCAGGCTTGCTCTAAGCAGCCTCCTCCCTAGGGAGGGCTCTTTGGGCCAGCAACTCTCCTGCTAGGCCCTGGGGTGCTAACCCTGATCATGAGTGCTGAGGATGCCCACTGCAGTGGGGCTGTGAGCCACCCAGGCCAGCTTGTTGTGCAGGAAGGTTTTTCTCTAATCCTATAACGAAGGACAGGCAAGGGAGGCCTGTGGAGAGAGCCACACTTGGATCCGGGGAGTCAGGTATACCCTAGATGAGAAGTTAGGTGCTGGTGGAGGAGCCAAGGTTAGCTACTGGTTAGTGTAGTCTGCAGCTAGAGGTGGCCACCTTGCGAGTCCTCAGTTTCAGCTTCTTTAACCCACTGTGGCTGGGGTCCACCAGGAGTCCATTCTGGACTGCTTTCCAGGCCTCCTCCAAGTTCTGTTCCTCTAGACAACGCTGCCCATGGATCAGGAACACACTGGCTGTAGTGGCCCGGCCTGGTTGCTCCAACAGGCTGCTTTGAGCCTGGGTTGGTGCCAGGGCCAAAGCCTGGGTGAAGGCTTCTGCAGCTCCATCCTTATCCTCCAGGCTCAGAAGCAAGCGACCCCGGGTGCAGAAATCTTCTGTCCGTCTTGGCAGATGGCCCTCCTCTGCAGGCTGCTGCAGCACCTGGTCCAGGTCCCTGAGTGCTCGGTCATACTCCTGCAGCTGGGTCAAGCAGGCCACTCGGAGACGCAGATGGTAATGATTGCTGCCTCCGGCCAGGATGGCCAAAGAACAGTAGTTCAGTGCCCGCCCCGGATTCCCTAAATCCAAGAGGTTGCTTGCTTTCATGGCAGCGGTCTGTAAAAAAGACACAGGGAAAGAGCTCAGAGTTAGTCTCTGGGCACAGTCAGCCTCTGCTGGTGTCTGTCTGGTCCCCTCCCTGTGCAGAAGAAACCCACACTCTGGAGGTTTTGTCATGGGTAGGGGTGAGGGACTGGTTCTCTCCTGTGACTGAGGGCTGTGGCTGGCCCAGCATGTCTGCTTCTCCTTAGTCCCTAGGCAACTTTGTTTCCTGAGCAGAGGCAGGTCTGTACCCGAAGTTGTTAGCGTCTTTATCTCCTCTTTCCTGAACCTGTTTCTCTAGGCCACTGTGAAGGCAGGCAACTTAATCTCATATATTCGTTAAGACTCACACGATTCCTCCCCTGCTCAATGACCTATAACGGTTCCACAGTATCTAAGATGGGCCTCTGAGTCCCTCCCTCCCCCTTTTAACTGCATCCAGCCTCTCAGCATACAAGGACCCTAAACTCTAAATCCTTCAGTTGGGGGTAAAGCTCAAAGCATCCTGGGCTCTGGCTCGGCAGAGTAATTCCTTCAAGGGGCAAACACGACAGGCCAAATGTTTTTGCTAGGAGGGCTGACGGGTTCTGGGGGCCTATAGGGACAGAGGACCTGCTTTCCAGCATGGGGTGCAGTGCCATCTCCCAGCACTAGACTGAAGGCTCCCAGGGAGGACTCAAAGGCTCGCACAAGGGCACATGCTTTTCTTGTTCCCTGCTATGTGACCCTTCAAGAGCCTCTTGCCCTCCCTGCGGCATGGTCCACGTGGCTGCCGGGCACAGATAGAAGGGATTCAAAAACCTTAAGTACAGACTTAGCTCCGCAAGCTCTCCGACCCGCTCCGCCCAGCTCGGGGAGGGGCAACAGCCTACAAGCGCAGGCGCAGTACATAAGAACCCCGCGGGGGGGGGGGGAAGGGAGGGTTGCGAGACTGCCACGTAGCAGGAAGTCAGGAAGGCCACTTCCGTTGGCCCGTGTTGCTGGGCAACCAAAAGCTGCCTTGCCAAACCCAGCCACTGGGGGTCTAAGACCCTAGGCCTTGGGATTTCGGTAGGGCTTTCCGGATTATCCTCTAGAAGCTCTGGAACCTCCCCAGTCCTTCACCTTAACTCCCCATTCCCTGCTTTATATCCAGGACCACTCCCACCCCAACCCCGGGAACTCAGGATTCTCCAGGCCTAGACCTTGGGGACCAGGATTCCCCTCACGACTCTTTTAGAGTTTCAGGATCCCACTTCCTCACCCCGCTCCAGTTCCGGGACTCCTATCTGACACCAGGACCTCAGAGACATCTCTGGCCCCACCCAGGTCTCCCCAGGCCCTGAACCTGTGTAAGCTTTGGGACTCTCGTCCACTTTTTCCCTGGATTCTCTGACACTTTATCTTACCCCTTTCTCTTAGCTCACAAGCCACATCTCTGGCCCTCCCTGCTCAGAGGCTTTAATCCCTTAGAACTTTATACGATAGAATACTATCCTATAAGTCCATAAACTTCAGCCTAGACGTTCCTCTCAGTTCAACTCCAGCCAGCACCATTACTGCCCTGATCCCCTTTCTCAGGAAGCAGGTCCTTTGCTTTAGGAAGCATTCAACACGGTTCAGCCATCTCTCCTGTTTCAGCCACTCTCTGATAGGCCCTTTTCTGTGTCACCTGACCGGCAGGATTCAGAGTAATTGACAGAAGAAGGCATTCAGAGGGACACTTGTCTTGTCCCATGTCAACTCTTGACCTGGGTCCCTCTGACCCCAAGGCCTAAAACCAGGACCTGTTAGCATTCTTTCTAGGCTCCGCCCTACAGTTACCTGGTGTGATTGCATATGTTCAGCTGAGGGAGTGGCACTATTAGAAGGTGTGGCCCTATTGGGATAGGTGTGGCCTTGTTGGGGTGGGTGTGACCTTGTTGGAGTGGGTGTGGCCTTGTTGGAGTAGGTGTGTCACTGTGGGTGTGGGCTTTAAGACCCTCATCCTAGCTGCCTGGAAGCCAGTATTCTGCTAGCAGCCTTCCGATGAAGATGTAGAACTCTCAGCTCCTCCTGCACTATGCCTGCCTGGATGCTGCCATGCTCCCACCTTGATGATAATGAACTGAACCTCTGAATCTGTAAGCCGGCCCCAATTAAATGTCCTTATAAGGGTTGCCTTGGTCTGTTCACAGCAGTAAAATCCTAACTAAGACACCTGGCAACATACAGGTATACCTGACTCACTATAAAAGGGGCTGTTTGCCCCCTCCTCACTCTCTGACTCTCTTCCCGCACTGTCTCTTCTCTCTCCATTCCCCTCCCCCCTCTCTCTACATCTTCATGGCTGGCCTCTACTTCTCTCTCCCCTTCTATCCCCTCCTTCCCCCCCACTTTCTCTGTCTTGTCTCCCTCCTCAACTCTTCCCCCATGCCCCGAATAAACTCTGTTCTATACTATATCCGTCATATGGCTGGTCCCTCAGGGGGAAGGGATGCCTCAGCCTGGGCTGGGCTAGCAGAGACACCCCTTTCTACCTCACCATACTGCACCTCTACCAAACATATCCTGGTTCTTTCTTTCTTTGTATAAAACACAACAGAACCCATATGCCCTGGTCTGGGTCCTGGAGTGGGCCTTGTACCAGGCCTAGGTTCCTCAGCCCCAGTTACCCATCCGTGGCTTCCATGCACAGCAAAGAAGCAGAGTTAGCATTTCCAGATCTGGGGCTTCTTACTCCACCTCACCCCAAACCCAAGGAAGGCAGCTAGCAGCAAGAAGGGAAGGGCTGCCTGGTGTGAGTGTGGTGTTCTGAAGCTCATGGTACTGGGGCAAAGTCAGCACAGGGCTTGTGGGTTAATCCAGACCTGCATGAGATTCTGCCGCTCTGGGGAGTCAAGGAGACGTATCAGGAAGCCGAGGTCCTGAGTATCTATCTCTGCCAGGCACTGCAAGTCATGGGCAGCAGCTGACACATCTCCCTTTTTAAGCTGGAGCAAGCCTCGCCGGGCCTGGGCAGCCTCTGATGATGGGGTGAGGTGTAGCACTTCTTGCAAGTGGGTGCCAGCCTCCTGATACTTGCCTGTGGGGACCAAGGAAAGATGCTCAGTGAATGTGGGTGTTCCTAGGATGTCCAGGAAGGCAGGCATCTAGCCCTAGGGAATTACTTTGGTGTCCCCATACTCTGTCTTGGGTAGAGTCCAGTTGATGGGTGTAGACTTAGCCCCCGTAAGAGCAGAGCTGTGGTGTAGCCCCCCTGAAGTCTTCAGAAGGCAAAAGCTTCCCTTCAAACAAGGGCGACAGAGACCCACATGGCGCATGTGGATGTACAAATCCTTCTCAGGGTTTTCCCTCTGACCAGCAAAGGGATGTGACTTGAAAAACCACAGGGCAAAGCCAGGTAGTGGTAGGACACACCTTTAATCCCAGCACTCATAATTCAGGGACAGGTGAATTTCTAAGTTTGAGGCCAGACTGGTCTACAGAGCAAGTTCCAGGACAGACAAAGCTACACAGAGAAACCCTGTCTCAAAAACCCAAACCAACCAACCAAACAAAAATCTAGAGAGTTGCCACTCCACAGACCCCACAGGGGTTGGAGGTCACAGGATTTGGACCTTAGAGGCCATAATCCAGGGCTCTTTCTCCACTTCACAGAGAGTAACACAGAGGATTAAGAATGTGGGACAGAGGCCCCCATGTCCCCTGCTCTTACACATACCTAGCCCTGTGAGGATGTCTGTGAGAAGCAGGCGCCAACTTGGCTGTGCAGAATTGATTCTAATCAGTGCCTCCCCCATGGCAAGGAGGCCCTGGGTGTCCTCTTCCCTGAGGGGCACCCCTGTGTCCAGGCACTGGTTCAGGAGGACCCGGCAGTGGGTATAGAGGCCCTGGGTAAGGGGCAACTGAACTTCTGTCTTCAGGGAGAGGATCTCAGGGATAACAGTGTCCGGATCAAGCGTCAGGGCAGAGACCATGTCGCCCACAGCTTCCTGCAAGGAAGGAGAGCTCATGAGTGTCAGTGGGAGGGATCATTCCCAGGATTCCATTTTCTCTCCATGGAGACTCAGAAGGTCGGTTCCACCCAGCTTTCTACCTACCCTGCCCCAACTATCCATGGCCTACATACCACCCACATTCACTATGAAATCATTTAAGATCCACTTGTTGCCTCTAGGGCTTGCAACCTATTCACACATGAAAGGCAGGATTATTCAAAGGCAAATCTGTGGGAACATGGCTTGGAAGGCCTGATCTCACTCACCCTCCTTCAGGGGAGGAGGAAGGCAGCACCATGGTCTCCCTCACTCCTCCTGCTTACCCAGCCCCAGCTGGGGAGGATGGGCTGTCACCTGCAGCTGGTCCAGGGCCAGATGAACGAGAGCTCTCCCACACAGAGCTTTCACATTCCCTGGTTCCTCCCGAAGTATGGAGTTGAAATCAAACATGGCTGTCTTCTTCTGACCCAGGAGAGCGTAACAGCGGGCTCGGACAAGGAGGGACTCACTGACTCCACTCCCTGAAGGAAGAAAATGTGGTCAGGCACAGCTTTGGCTGGCCCTCTTGTCTCAGGTCCCATCTAATGCTCAACCTTGGTGGGCACGGGGACACAAGGCCCACCCTGGGGAGCAACCACCGCACTGGGTACCGAGACAGAGCCAGGTAGCCAGGGTTAATGGCCACAGGGCAAGAGAAACCCAATCGGGAGAGGTAATGCCTGGGAGGACTGGCAGATGGTTGGGTGTTCTAGGAAAGTCTTTGACTGTGTTTTGGGGGGAGTAAGCAGGGCCCTGGCAGTAAGTTAGGCCAGGGTAGAGAAAAGAAGCACATAGTAGGTATGGTATGAGGCTCAATTCCCAGTGAACTCTGGGAAGGAACTCTGAAGGAAGAAAATGTGGTCAGGCACAACTTGACCACCAAACAGAATGCTTCCTCCACACTCCTGTATATCTGTCTGGGGTCCCCACAGAGAACCACACAGTGACTGGCAGGAATCTGTTCACTAACCACTTCCCTCCCATGGGCTCTCTTCCATTTACTCTGAGAAGCAATGGAGAGGTACCAGTACAAGTCACCAAGTAGTCACCATAGTCTGCATGATCACACTACCCCCAGCCCTGGCCATGCCAACGTCCAGGGACTTGTATGTGCACCATTGCTCTCACACATTGCACTCCAGCATACCCAGGGCAGGCCTGCTGCAACCCAGATAGGATGGTTTGGTGTGTGGAGGGCAGGTGTGGCCATAAAAAAATCTGTCACTACTGTGAAAGGCTCAGGGGAGCCAAAGTCTGGCCTACACCTCAGCATGGAGCATACAGGGGAGGGTAGTCCAGGAGCAGGGCAGTGTCTCAGTTATTCCAGGCCCTTCTCAAGCCTTGGTATGTTCATGGACAGCCAGGGGTTCCAGTACTAGGTGCTTTTGGTAAATGGTCCCATCTTGTCCACACCCTGGAGGCTCCAGGGTGCAGGATATTGCAAAGCAAGCTCGTTCACAGATCCCATGTGTGCCCTGTGCATCTGGCACAGGATTGGACCCCTGAGGCTGGCGGAGGTTCCTACCTGCAGCAAAGATGGCCAAAGAGAGATAGGCGATGGCTTTCCTGGTGTGGGCCTCACTACCTGACCCACCTGGCCGTGCCCGCAGGATGCTCAATGCCCGTGTGTGGCAATGGCCTTGCAGCAGCTGTAGGTCCTCACGATGGAAGATGTCCAGAGTGTACTGGAGGCAGGCAGTGTCTCCAGACTGGACTACCTTCTTTACTAGCTGTGGATGTGAGATCAGAGTCATTGCAGTCCTCTCAATGGGCTCCCTTTTCTTCCTGTCCATGTACGCTCCAGCAGCTGCCAGTAGGAAGGTGTGGCTCTGTTTCCACAAACCTGGGGTCGGGGGAAGCTGACTATTTTGAGCCCTAGAAGGTTTTCTATGAATTGCAGCCCCAGCCACTTAAGCCTTTGAAGGCATGTTTGTTTCCATCTACTGTGCCTCCTCCAACAAGGACAGGGATGAGGGGAACATGGAAGTGCCGGGCAGAGCAGAAGCCCACTCTGCAAAATGACAAGGTGGGTTGGGGATCTCCTTTCCCTGAGTCACCTGAGTGGAGACCCCACCCCAACATGAGGACCCAAGGAAAGCTTGAACAAGCTTGTGCAAGGGACCACTAAAACAGCATGTGACAAGGACTCCTCAGAAGGTGGGAACCAAGAGCCAAGGAGTCTGACCAGGCTCTAGCCAGGTGTCCTCCTGCAGACACAAGCTCCTCCCTCCATGACTCCAGTCTGGGAGATGCAACATTGTTTCCCATGCACCTGGTGCAGACTCGTGTCCCTGGTAGAAAAGGGTGATCTTTCAGCCCACCTGTCTGCCCTGGGAGACGCAACATTGTTTCTCAGGCGCCTGGTTCAGATGCCTGTCCCTGGTAGAAAATGATTGGTTGGTTCCAGGGTGATCTTTTAGCCTACCTGTCTGCCAAAGGGATCAGGATTCCAGCCAGGGCAAAGAAGAATGAAGAGGCTGGCTGGTATCTCAGGCTGGTATTTTTGAGTCCCTAAATCCCCCAGAAACAGGACCTCGGTGCAAACAGAGAGCTGCACAACACCTAAGCCAGGTCCTAAATGCTGCCATTCCAGGGGAGGGTTCTAAGAGGCTGGCAAGCAGGGTCAAGGGCCTTGTAAAACCCATGCTTCTGCCCTAGGCTGAGTTATGCTCAAGTTCAGCTTATCTGGGAGGAGTGAGGAGGAAACTCAACCTACGAAGCATTGGTTCTTGGCCACTTTTTATTATACCACTGCCAAAGCAAATCGGAAGCGCCTAGTGTAAGCAGGCACCTCGTAGGTCCCAGGGACCTCAGCCAATTTCCTTGACAATTTTTAAGAGCAGGCACAGATGAGGAAGTTGTGGGTCAGAGAGGCCAGGGCTGGATACAGGTAGTAAAATGGGTCCTAATTAGGTCTACCTTTTCCAAAGGATGCATGGTGTCCCCCGAAGAGCTGTGCCCATTTCTCCCTGCACCAGCCCACCTGGGCCTACTCACCTGGTTGGCATCATAGCAGAAGCCCCTCCGAAGCTGAAGCAGTGCCAACCGCACCAGCACGGGGGCTGCCTGGGGCCTCCGGGAAAGAGCCACCAACAGGGATTTGTGAGCATCATCCAGGCGGCCCAAGCGGTACAGTGCATCAGCTGCCAAGAGGCAGGAAGTCTCGTCCTCTGCATCCATCTCTGTCAACAGTGTGGCCAGCTGGTACACACCGTAGGCATCCCTACAGAGAGGGTGGCTCAGTATGGGACAGCCCTTTTTCTACATCCCCTCCATTAAGGTCAGGCCTCAGGTAAATCTTGTTCCCATCCATGCCCCTAGTTTGGGTAGCCCCTTTCCCAGTGAGCTGCAGAGGAATGACCACATCACCTCTGTCCAGATTTTCTAACCTTCTCCTTCACACTCTCTCCCTGCTCCTCCTCCTACCCCATGGGGCAGGCGCTACACAAAAGTAGGCACCAAATCTGCCTAAGGACCCCAGCAGACCCCACCTCAGTTTCAAGAATTGATGGTTTGGCTTTGCTAGGCTCATCACGAAGAAACATAACTGCAACAGCAATTCATACTAGGGCAGAGGAAGTTCATTTGGAAGTGTGGGGTGTGGACTGACAGTGGTGGGGGAGGGCTAGGCAGCTGGAGGTGCTCCCACCAGGCAGCAGTGTGTCATCTGTGTCTGGAAGGGCAGGGTGGACAGCACTTGAAATCAATGACCCTTCCTTGAGACTGCCCCCTGAGCCAAAGCTATACCTGTCCCCCCTTGAAGACAAGGGTCGTGGTGACAAGCTGTTACAAAGTGTTTAGCAACAAAGGGAAACTTAAAACTCATTATCTACTGCTGGTGGGATAAGCTGCAGCTTCAGCAAAATTCCGTATTTTGAGACATTGTATGTGCACAAAAAGAAGCAACTAGAACTACACACCGTAGGGGATTAATGTTCAAGGAGCCTGTTTTTTTTTTTTTTTCCATTTAAAAAGGAAAAGAATGTGTGTTGAGGGGCTGGGGGGCAGAGAGATGGCCCAGTGGTTAAAAGCACTGGCTGTTTTCCTACAAGACTGGGGTTCGATTCCCAGCATCCACAAGGTGACCACAATTTTAATTCCCAGTCCGAAGATCTGTCGTCCCTTTCTGGCTTTCGCTGGCACTGCACACACGTGATACAGATATAGGCCAGTAAGTTTTAAAAAATCAAAATAAAACTGGAAAATCATTTTAAAAATTGTGTGTTTGAGCATGCATGAGTGTGTATGTACAATAGAGCAAGTGCCCTTGGAGGCCAGAGGTAGGGGATCCCCTGAAGCCGGAGGCTGAGGTAAGTTACCCGAGGCAGGCTGCAGGAAACTAGGCTCTTATCAGCACTCACTCTTAACTGTTAAGCCATTTCTCTGGCCCCCTGTCCCTTTCAATTTTGACTTTTTGGTTTGTTTTTGCATTTTGTGTTTTTGAGACAAAGTCTCACTTTATATGTAGCCCAGGCTGGCCTGGAATTCACCGTGGAGCTCAGCTGTCCTCTTGCACCAATCTTCCAAGTGCTGGGGTTGCAGGTGTGAGCCAACACCCCCAGCTTGTTCTTAACACTAAGGAGAGAAAGCCCACAGGGCACCACTTTGTGAGACCCAGGATTGTGAGATCTCAGCCCTGGCTCCAGATCCCGAATTTGGCATAGGGAAGCCATCTAGCGGATCCCAGAGCAATTTTCTATCAGACATCCCTTGCTAGCTTCCCCACCTCCGGCGTGGGGCAGGTTCTCACCCCTCCTGCGCCTGCGCAGCCTTCCCCGTGTAGCTAGGCGAGCGCTGCAGCATCTTGCGGCCCTCCTCCCGCAGCACGGTCAGCAGCAGCCCACGCTGGTTCCAGGGAACGTAGGCCTTGGCGACCAGCAGCGCCTCCTCCGACCGCAGCCGGCAGGCGGTGACATAGTCCAGCGCACCCAGGAAGGCGCTGCCGGCCAGCACGCGCAGCAGCCCTCGGCCGCACAGCGCGCGCACACAGCCTCCAGCGTGCGGCGCCGCGCGCTCCACCACGGCCTGGAAGTCTTCGCGCGCGCGCCGCGCATCGCCCGCGTGCAGCGCGCAGAAGCCGCGCAGCGCCAGCAGCGGCGCGTGCTCTCCAGTGCGGTCCCCTGCGCGCTCCCCGGGACGCCTGGGACGGAGGAGGCGCTCACACTGCGAGCGAGCCCCCGCCACGTCCCCGGCCAGCAGCAGGCACTCGGCCAGGCGGGTGCCCAGCGCGGGGCGCCGTCGGGCGGGTGCCACGCGGAGCAGGACGCGGAGCGCGTGGGTCACGGGAACCAAGAGCTCTCGGTCCGTATCCCGGCGCAGCTCGCCGCGGCTTCGCACAGCCTCCAGGAAGCGGGCGAAGCCCAGGTCCGCGGCCTCCTGCGCCTGCGCCTGCAGGCGCTCGCGGTCTTCGGCGGACAGTAGGGCCTGGAACTGCCTCCGCGCTCCGGCGGGGCTCTCGCGGAAGGCCTCCTGTAGGTCCCGCAACATGTCCCCGGCTGAGCCATCCTGGAAGAAGGTGGCGGCCGCGCGGGTGACCAGCAGGGCCGCCAGGTGCTCACCTAGGGAGAGAAACAGTGTGGGCCTCCCTCCAGCTCGCTCTGTTAGCTCAGGGCATCTCCCCAAAGGCTGCAGGAGCCCAGGGCTCCAGAACCATAAGGATGACTCCGAGCCCATGGACACCCAGAGAGTGATGCCACAGGACTTGTGCCAGCACCACAGCCAGCAGCTCCCGGTGCCACCCAGCATTGCTCACCCAGAGTGGCTGTTGTAGACATCACCAATTAGCCCAAATGGAAATTTATTTATATTCCTTTCCGCCCTGACTTTTAGTGATGGGCTTTAGTTTCCTTTTCAGGGATATAGCCCCATCCAGCCCATTCTGTGAAGCTGGGGTTCTGACTGACTTTGTAGGGTCACTAGTCCTGGACATCTTTGCTGTTCTGCCTTCTTGGGACCCAACACTTCTTGTAGGAAACAAGAGACAGCAGAAGGTCCAGAAAGGAGGTGCTCAATTATCTTAAGCTCTTACCCAAAGAGTGGGTGGACCTGGACCTCAGGCTGGGCGTCTGCTTCCTTCCCATTCTTAGGATGGGAGTTAATAATGATGGACACTCCCCGGGGTCTGAGGATGGATGTGGGAAGCACACTGCCATATCCCCGAGAGCCAGAGAAACAAAAAGCAACCGGTTTGCACAGACTGGCTGCGAAATCCGCCACCACCAGGGTTCCCTGCCCAGTCCTGGTGACAGAAGCCAAGGGTGGAAACAAAATAGTGAACAGAAGGTCAGCCCGGAAAGCATCAGAGGCCCCCAGCAGCTGCTGACGTCATACCCATATCTTCATCGAAGAATACAGCCACACACATTTCTTAATTGTCCGACAAGCCAGGAAGGCTGTAGCCATTTTTCTTCAGTTTGCATATCAGAGAATCTCTATTTTATTTTAAAATTTGCTGACTCTTCTTCCATCTCTAAGATGCTGACATTATTATTATTATTATTATTATTATTATTATTATTATTATTTTACTTCTTAGTTAATTTCCATTTTGGGGGGTGGCGGTGCTGAATATCAAACCCAGCTCTGTGTATGCGTTAGGCAAACTCTTAACCACTGAGTTATATATCCCAGCTAGTACTTTTAAAACTGTACACCAGACATTTGAGCGATGCTTTGCAAAGACTCTAGATTTAGTTGTGTGCTTCAGATGAGGGCTGAACATAAAGTAACCAGTTGCATTGTCTAGACCCAAACACCAATTGGAAGAGAATTCTCTTTTTAGTTCCTGAAGCTGCCACCTGATGTTTTACACGGACCATCTTGTCTCTTCTACCTGTGTTCAATCCAGCAGTCAGCCATGGGCTTATATTCGGATTTTGGACCTTATCCTTTCTGTAACCCTTCACGTCTTTGCTTTCCAGCTTGGTCAGCCCCGAACTCTGTCATCCTCTCAAGCCTGTAAAACCATGGCTTTCAGTTGTACACACAACTGCACAGAGGAAAAATCTCCAAGCTGCAGTCTCACCTCATGAACCCCAGTTTTATGGGTCCAGGCAGTGATCATCTGACACTATCAAGTACTTGCTTTTGGTTTTTCGCCTGAATTAGAAGGCTGTTGCCTGTGGGACAGGCGTCCTGTCAAATCAGCTGATCTTTCCCAGGACCAGATCTGCTGTTAGCTGTAGGAGTTTTCACAGCCTGGGTCTTCTAAAGTGCTATCTCTCTGTTTTAATTTTCATTTTTTCCCTGGGGTCCACTAATTGATTTCCTTTCCAATCAGCTGTGTCCAACATAAAATACTTTTCTGTTGTGTTAATTTGCCTCCATCCTGTTGCCTTGGTGCCGACAATTTCCCGAATTTTTTTGTTTGCTCTCTGTGTTTTCTCTCTGGGGAAAATGTTTTTTTCCCAATTCCTTTATTTGTTTGCCTTGCTCATATGTGGGAATTCCACAAATGCTTCGCCTACGGTTAGCTTTTCTGCCATTGTACATTTTGAAAACATTTTCTTCTCTGAGAACTGTACTTTCATCTTGTATAGGTGCATGGGGAAAAACTTTAATTTTTTTTTTTGTTGTTGTTTTTCAAGACAGGGTTTCTCTGTGTAGCCCTGGCTCTCCTGGAACTCACTCTGTAGACCAGGCTGGCCTCGAACTCAGAAATCCACCTGCCTCTGCCTCCCGAGTGCTGGGATTAAAGGCGTGTGCCACCACTGCCAGGCTAAAATTTTAATTTTATAAAATGTATTACATTTTCTCATTGTCTCTCCTTTTGTATCTTTTAAAAATAAGTATTGTATTATTTATTTGTTTATTTACTTATTTATGCAAGTACACTGTAGCTGTCTTCCGACACACCAGAAGAGGGCATCAGATCCCATTTCAGATGATTCTGGGCAAGCAAGTGGTTGCTGGGAATGAACTTAGGACCTCTTAACTGATGAGCCATCTCTCCGGCCCCTACTTTTGTGTATTTAAAAAATATTTATTTATTATTATTTATTTTTGAGGGGGATAGGGCTTCTGTAAGTAGCTCTGGCTATCCTGGCACTCACTCTGTAGATCAGGCTAGCCTCAAACTCTGAGCTGTGCCTGCTTCTGCCTCCCAAGCCTTGGGACTAAAGGCATGTGCCACTGTGCCCAGCTGTAAGTCCTACGTGATGTAATACACTTTTGCCTACCAGATGCATCAAAGCCAACACATGGAGCTTCCCAGGTCTCTCCAGCTGATTCCTCCCTGTACCTTGCTCAAGTCCAGGTCCTCAGGAACCCTGCCACTCAATAGACACTTTGTCCCTCTTACCACATCCCCACAAAGGAGCTTTGTGTGCTTGTCCCTTGGTGCCATGAGAGACCCCCTGGACAGCTGACCGCAGACAGAAATCCACCAGACCCGGCAAACAGAAACCTTCTCTTTATAATTTGGTTATCTTAGGTGTTTTGCTATGGCACGAGAAAGCAGGTAGCATAGGGTTGCTGTCCCAGCCAACCCCTCTGCAAGCAAGTCTTCAAGGCTAACTCTTTAAATCATCCTCAGCCCTCCCTTAACTGTGTCCACAGTCCTGCTACAAAGAACTCAGTGGGCTTTCACTCTGCAATGCTCCCTCCAGGTGAGGGCCATGGTCTCCTGTCTGAGAGTCCAAGGACCCCTGATAGATGGCCCCGGTCTGGACCATCCCAGTTTCCCAGCATCCTCTCTGTTTCTTAACCTCCCACTCTCCAGCTCTCCTCACTCCAGCTTCTGCTTTCCCACTTACCTCCTTCCGCTTTCCCTCAGCCTCCTCCCAGCCTTCTAGGTCCCAGCAGGCCTAGCCTCCCTCTGGCTCCTGAATCACAGTCCATACATAACAGTGGAAGAAGCATGCTCACATCAGTTTGAAAACCCTCCTGTGGTTTTAAGAGTAAAATCCAGACTCTTCCAGGCCCCGGCCTGCTGCCACCTCCTCCCCTTCAGCCACCCTGACTATTTAGTTGCAAGGACATTTCAAGCTTTCTTCCCAAAGGCATTGGCATTTTTTTTTTTTTTTAAATGCATGGACTCTGAAAAGCCACCTCTTCCGAGAAGCCTTCCCTGACTAACAGCCAGATTTGTGCCTCGCATTTAGTAAGGCAAGAATTTTGTGTGCTCCTCTTTTGGGTTCTCTGTCTTTTCACTGTGGTGGCTCCGCCCATCCCTAGTCCCAGACCCAGCTCTGGTCCCACCATAGGCAGGTTTTAGTAGTGGCTGGAGTGACTGTCGCCATGGCTCTTGGGGAATGTGACTTGTGAGTCACTCTCCTACCTTGGGGTCTACTCCCTGTTGAGTCAGGCTGAAGGTCCCGGCTGCATGCTGTCCGGCAATCCTCAAACCTGCCTCTATGAAGCAGAGCTTCTGGTGACATGGCACCCATCCAGCTGCCTCTGGGGTCCAGGGCCTCCAGAAGTCCCCAGCAGTTGGTCTCTTGCAGGTTGGCACTACCTATGGTCTTCAGGTTTCTTGAGAGGTAGTTCTGGAGGGTGCCAAGCAGCCTGGGGAGGTAGGGCTGCTGGTGGCTACGGATGAAGGCCACTGTCCGATCTGCGCTGGAGGCAAAGTTCTGGAGATAGGCAGCTATGCCCTCACTGGCCTGGTCCACAGACAGGACCCAGGCCAGGGCACGTGTCAGCTGCAGCTCCAGGGCTTGCTGGGAGTGTGCATCCAACAGAGTATTACAGCGCTGCACAACTTCCACATGACGCCCTTGGGCCAGCAGGCCAGCCAGAAGGTACAGGACAGTGGCAGGATGATCCGGGCAAATGGCACCGAGAAAGGCAGAGGCCAGCGGCCCAGTCAGGGAGACCACCGCCATGCCATCCCAGTGGATAGCAGGGATCTGGCTGTCCCCACGACACCAGGCCTCCAGGGTGGCCACCACAGGTGCCCCTGGGGACTCAGCCAGGAGAGCCTGTACATGCCGTACGACTGAAGGGGCGTGGCAGCTGAAGGCCGCCAGGTAGAAGGCTGTGGCTAAGGGCAGCTCCCCCAGGGCCAGGTGCTTATCCCCTTCCTGGCAGAGGCAGGCCACGAGCTCCTGAGCTGACATTATGGTTTCAGTCCCCACTGGCCCATGTTCGGTCTTCCTAGGTACCTGCAGAAGGACAACTGTTAGTGTCCCAGTTTTCATGTTCACCTGCCCTGTGGCCATCCTTGAGCCTGGCTTCAGAGAGTAACCTCCTGGCTTTGGCCACTAAATCCTCAGAATCTGTGCAGACCCCGCTGTGTGGAACCTGAGACCTGGTAACTAAAGAGATGTTTGTGGCACTCTCTTGGCAGGCAGTCTCCAGAGCTGGTCATGGGCTCTGCTAGGACCTGTCAAGTTGGGGTTCAAGTTACTCTTATCTCTTGAGCCTCGGTTACATCCTGTGTAGAGTGGGATGGGGCCCTGCCTACCCAGGTCAGCCTAAGAGGGCTTGGTTTTCAAGTGTGTGTGTGTGTGTGTGTGTGTGTGTGTGTGTGCGCGCGCGCGTGTGCTGAGTGCTTAAGAGATCAGGGGCCTGGGAAGGTAAATAAGTGTCTCAGAACTCCAACCCCAAACCACACCCCTACCCACCTGCTCATGCCTGGGTAATGCAGGCTGAGGGCTAGGGCTTAGAGGTGCCTGCCAGGTCTGGAGCAGGGTGGGGAGCACTACCAGACAACCCATGGTGGGGAGCATAGGCAGCCCATGATGGGGAGCACTACCAGACAACCCACGGTGTGGAACACAGACAACCTATGGTAGGGAGCAGTACCAGACAATCTGTGGTGGGGAGCAGAACAAGACAACCCGTGATGGGGAACACTACCTGACAACCCATAGTGGGGAGCAGAACCAGACAACCCATGGTGGGGAACATTACAAGAAATGCATGGTGGGGAGCACTACCAGACAACCCATGGTGGGGAGCACTACCAGACAACCCATGGTGGGGAACATTACAAGAAATGCGTGGTGGGGAGCATAGACAACCCATGGTGGGGAGCACTACCAGACAACCTATGGTGGGGAGCACAGACAACCCGTGGTGTGGAGCACAGACAACCCATGGTGGGGAGCACAGACAACCCATGGTTGGGAGAACTACCAGACAACCCATGGTCAGCTCAGAGAAAGACTCCAGAACAAGTCTGTCTTCTAACTCTGTCCTCTGACCCCAGGAACTACACTTGGCCCCAACAAGCCTGCCGTGACAGACACACATACATATGCCTACCCTGCTTACACTCACAAGCTGAACCAGCCAGGTCTGGGCATTGAAAGGCTCTGATGACTCAAATTCCTTATTAGACCAAGGTCGGGGGCGGTGGGTGCAGCTGCTGGTCAGCCCCAGGGGCTCTGGGCCCTTAGAGACACTGGCTTAACACTGCAGACACAGAAGTAGGCGGGGCCAGTTTCCAGGGAGAGTGTCAACATCCCAAAGCTGCCTGGCTGCTCAGCTATGCCCTCTAGTGGCCAAACCTGCTTAGTCTGCGGGGAGGGCAAGGGAAGTAGGTAAGGCTTTGCTGGGCAGTCTTGGAGGAGAGAACCTAAGTCTCAGAGGAGGGAGGCTCAGGAGTGTACAGTGCCTAGGTTCCGGGTGAACTGTCCCATGCCTTGTGCTAGACTCTGCCCTGCAAGTTCAATCTTTGTCCCTGCATCCCAGGCCTCAACCTTGGAGGCACTGATGGCTTCTTCACCCCATACTACTCCCAGTCCCCCTCCCCTCCCTGAAGGTCCCTGTCCACGTTGGGGGTCCTGTGTCTTCCTATTTGCCCCAAGTCCTTGGCTCTACAGCCTGTTGCTTGAACTGGGCAAGTAGGCTAGGATGTAGTGCTGTGCCCACAGCCTGTTTCTTGGGGTTGCTGGCTCTGGCAGCCCCGCTGAACCCCTCTTTGTTGGGGATGGCCAGGTCTGGACTGAGGAGGGGGCATAGGGTTCAGTTTTAGAAAAATGAAATAGAGGCTGGGACATGAGAATCAGTCCAGGCTTGGTCAGCTGCCCTTTGGGGCATGCTGGGTAACCAACTTCATATGACTGCAGAGGGGTCTGCTTTGGGCAACCCCTCCCAACTCGCCTCACTGAAGTATCCAGGTATGGGCCCTGGGGACTGGATACAAGGCTGCTGGGGTGTGGGGTAGCTTCCGGAGATATGGTCTGCACACACCCCTCCATGGAGGGAGCTGTGATACAGAGGGCCTGGGTCTGAGGGAGCAAGGTGGGTGCAGCCAGCAAGGCCCACTCCCTGGTACAGCCCGCCTTCTCTTCAGCTCCTTGACATTCACAAAGGCACAAAACTCTTGCAGTTGGCGGTGGTGAGGGTTTATTAAGAAATTTCCTATTATGTTACTTTGATTACTTTCATTTTAATTACCCTAATTAGGCGAGCTCTTTAATGGGGTAGGCTGTCCTGTGGGGCTGTTGGAAGGGCCTGGGGCACACAGGGGCACTGACTATGGCAATCACATTAGCCCTGATCTGTCCCCTGTGCCCTGCCTCGGTGTATGGAGCTTGAGGGCCTGCAGGCACTGGCCAGATGGCCCATCTTCTAGTCTGGATTGGGCTGTGACTGCAACTCCTGTTTGAGAGCAACATGCTTGGGTGCTGGAACCCACCTGTTCATGCTGTCTTCTATATTGTGTTTACACTTTGTGTGTGTGTGTGTGTGTGTGTGCGCGCGCGCGTTCACGCTACTGTGGTAGACAAACACTGGTGGCTGCAGCTAGGTAAGGAGTTCAAGGCCTGTGGCTCCAAGTTTCAGACTCTGGACATGGGAATTGATCACGTATCTTTAGTCTCCCTGGTCCAAGGATTTCTGCTGTGAGTGACCAGAATTTTGGCCCTGTGTACTACATAGGACCTGTTACCCTAGACAACCTGCTTTGCTGGGGATCCAGGGTGTCTTAAGAGTCAGCCCTGCTCCACAGTGACATCCCTTAAAAAAACCCATGAGAACAGTCGCACAGAAGGTATTCTGACCATCTCAACACTCCTCTGCAGGAGGAGTGCAGAGGAGGCTGCACCTGGACCCAGGGGAAGAAGTGCAGATACATTGTAGCTCCCAGGGCTTCCTGCATACAGTGTTTAAGCAGGCCCTTGGGATGCCCTTCATTGGAAAGAGCACTGGGCTGGAGACCAGGGTCCTCTTAGATGAGCAGGGAACAGACGTTGAGAAAACTTGGAGGCCAACCTTGTGGGGCGTGGGTCTGGTAACTCTGAGTTACTGTCCCAAGACAGCACTCACAGAGCCTATATATAGGGAGCTCTTTCTCAGCTCTCCAGAGGAAGGCCGGGAGTGACTGTTCTCATGGGAGGTCTTTATGGATCCTCTTCCCAGATGCCCGGTATTCTCCCAAGAGGGCTGGATTGGAAAGATCTGGTGCATCGTTCCAGAATTCATTCATGTTGCCCACACAGTGGGTAGTGGCCACCATTTCCTGAAAAATGCCCCTCAGATACTGATGGTTAGCTTTAACTCCAGGGTCTGGGATCTGAGCCCTCCTGACCCTAAGAGCTGGTAGTGGTGCTGGATTCAGAGGAGAGGCCTTGGTATAGCTCATAGGTGAGTTGGTCAGTTTGTCTATCCATTCCCACAGGAGTCTGAGTGTCTCTTTGCCACTGATATGTTCTCCCTAATGACTTCCCTGGGCCCCTCATCCCTAACCTCTTCCCCTTCTCTTTCACAGATGCTCATCTCAGGGGCTCCTTGTGTCTAAGCCAATATGAATCAGAACAGGTCTGCAGCCAGGATTCCTCAAAGGGTAACCTTGGGCTCTTGGGTGCTTTTCACTCCCCGCTGCCTTAAGAACCAGGTACAGCACTGGCTAATTCTATGAGCTTTGTTCCTGCCCATACCCACCAGGGTCATCTGGACCACCAAGCACCCAAAGTGTTCTGCTAGGCTGTGTAAGCTACCCCAAACCTCCCTAGCCACCATGGCTTGGGATACCCTCCCCCATCAGGGTTCTATATGACCCCACTCAATAGAGAACCCTTCAGGCTTAAGAAGATTTACCTGAGGCAATCTGGCAGTTACCTGGTGGAGTTTCAACTTACCTTCTCTGTTGACAGCCAGCAGGAACTGTAAACAAATGACAGGCCTCTCCTCTCCTCTCCTCTCCTCTCTTCTCCTCTCCTCTCCTCTCCTTCCTCCTCATCAGCCTAGACCCTGCCTGAGTCCGGCTCAGCTCTTGGCAGGCTCTGCAGCTGGCAGACATGCCCAAACCACACCTGCCAGGGAGCTAGCTCCTCTTGTTCCCTGGGGCTCTTGTTCCATCCTGAGATCAATAATGTATTAGGATTGGGGCATTCCCCTTTTTTTCCCAGCCACCTGCCCACCTGCTGCTTCTGTCTCGCCTACAGGCATAGGAGACCGTACCTGGAGGTGGGTGAAACGCTTTTTTTGAATAGAGAAAGTGTTACAGGGACTATGTATGAGCATCTGGGGCTTCCAGGCTCCTCTGGCAGACAGTCCCGCTGCAGACAGGGTTGTGTTCATTGAGGGGGAAGCCATGACCCCCCACTGCTGCTTTCCTCAGCAGGGACCCCATCTTACCAGGCTTATGCAGTGGGCCAGGTCAAGCAGTGGGCCGAGGCCCTAAAGGGGACTCTTGGCTCAGAAGTGTCCTGCCTGGAGCCTTGGGTATCTGGCCATAGGAGCTAGGCAAGAGTGAGATCTCCTCAGACAGGCCTTCCATGAAGCTCCTCTGCTCCCGTCCCCATTGTCTCATCACCATCAAATTGTAACACGTGTTCAACGGTATCCATCTCAGCATCTGCGTGCCTGTAGCCCATCTGTGCCTCTTCTGAAGCACAGCTCACAAAGCCCACTTAGAGCCCAACCTAGGGATCGGCTCTGCCCCTTCTCAGCCATCCAGCACCTGAATTACTCAGTTCACTCACAGTGGTCCCTTGTAGGGCCCTTTCACAAATGCTCATGGAATTCTACCCTCTTCCCCCATCAGCTGGTCTGACTCCAGCACCATTGCATCAGGTTTCCTTCCAATATCCGCCTGGCTCAGTCACCCCCACTTAGACAGACCCTCTTACATGAAATCATTTCCCTGGTCTTTTCTGCCACCGTCACCACCAGCCCTGTGCTCACTCAGGTATTGTTGGCTTCCTCCTTGGGATTCCAGTTGAAGATTCTGACCACTCAACTGAGGTCAGGGTTGGGTTACCATCACCTAGGATGGAAGAGAGCAAGGGGCCTAGGGAGGGAGAGAAGAAGGAAGGAAGGAAGGAAGGGAGGGAGGGGCAGACAGGACTGTACAGGTTCCAGCTAAGATCTTCATGTGGCACTGTACAGGGGACATTCTGGGATCCTAAAGTTCAGCCCTGAGACACACAGGTCTCCCCAAACTCAACCATGTAAGCAAACACTGCCCACTGTTGCTGGGCAGAGTGCGTTCTGGAACCTGTCCCTGTCCCTTTAACACCAAAAAGTACTCTTGACCCCAAGAACTGGCCAACTTTCTCCTTTGCTTCCTCTTTCCCCCAAACTCTGTCACCAACGGGGTGGGGGTGGAGCGCACAAGGAGAGATTGATGGCATGTGCTGGGAGCCGCTCCGCAGTCTGTGTACACAGCCTAGATTGGCTAGAACTAACGAAGTTTATCAACCAGGCCACCAGGAACCATTAATCACACAGAAAAATAACAGAGTGAAATGACTTTTCAAAATGCCGTGGGTATAATGATCATCTTGGCCATTCTGCTAACTGCTGCCATTTGTGTCTGAGATACTTAAGTATGCAAACAGTAATTAACGTGGTAATGAACAGGGGCTTGGAGCCTCCCCTCCCCGAGCTCATTTGCATGTTAATTATCATCAGCGACCAGGGAAACAAGTTATAAACAGCCTAATTAGCAGCCGGATCATTTTTACAAGAAATCACGTGCACTTTGACACAAGAGTCAGCATGAGATTAATGATGCCAGACAGAGCTGCACCCCCTGCTGGGGTGTGCATGCTGGGGTGTGCAGGGTGCCCTTCCTGCCATGGCCTTGGTAGTCTGGACAACAGGGAGTAGGTTGGCTGTGGGCTCAGTGTGGACCGGAAGGAAGTGTCCAGATCAGCCAGATAGGACAAGGGCAGAGGGCACTGGTCCTGTCAAAACAGCAAGGGAGCCTGTACTGGAGGCTGGTGCCATGGCCAGAGGGAGGGAGGCTCCAGCCTGTTAGAAGGACAACTTGGGTTCTTGATGGTGGAAGATGGGATGGTCCCTAGAGTTGTCCAGGGTTGATAGGGTTCTTGTTCGCAACAGCAGAGGTGACCGATTGGTCCCTCTTCACCCTGACTAGCAGGATTTTGCCAAAACTGGGCTGGTTAGAAGCAGTACCAAGTGAGGGTTGGCCACAACTGGACCTGTCTAACATCAATCATCACAAGGTCTAAGATCTCTCTCTCTCTCTCTCTCTCTCTCTCTCTCTCTCTCTCTCTCTCTCTC
>JADRCH010000171.1:1477223-1491519 GCA_019843965.1 Rhynchomys soricoides | reverse complement strand
CTCTCTCTCTCTCTCTCTCTCTCTCTCTCTCTCTCTCTCTCTCTCTCATAGGAACCCTAAGCCCAGCAGGCTCTGTTCACCGCCAGAAGCAGCTATGTAGGCTCTGGGTACCAGCCTTGGCCTGTACAACAGCTCTGTGAAGTTCAAATGAGATAGACTCAGCTCCTTCCCTCAGTCTAACTCCTGCCCTCTACACTAACTCTAGTGTGTACTTCACAGAGTAACAAAGTATCTCTGTCCCTAGCATGTGTTTTACTTGACTGGAGCTTCTGCTTGGTGCCCCCTCTTTAGAAACTCAGCCTGACTACCACCTGAGATCATTCTGGCCTATCTTGTTTTTTCTCAGGCTCTTGCCTGTTCCCAAGGGCCTGTTTTGGCGTTTTCTGATGTCTTCCTTGGCACATAGTAGGCCCAGTGAATGGTGGAACTGGTCCTTGAACACCATCCTGCATTCTCCCAAGAGGGGTTGGCAGATGTTTCCTGGAAGGCTCCTCTTATGATGTTCACGTTTTTGAGTCATGTGGTGCCTGCAGAAGCCATCAGACAGCACTGGAGTGAGGAGGTGGACACACTCTGGGGCTGAGCTTTGTGTCTATGACAAGGTACCCTCCCCTGACTCATCATATGACCATGAAGCCCCTCCTAACCCCCCCCCCCAGTTCCAAACAGATCTTGGGGTCTCACATAGGTGCCACCTGATTAGCAGGAAGATTGTCTCCACCTCCTTGGCTTTTGTTGCGCTATGGGCTGTGTCTATACCTGTAGGTAAGCCACCATCCCTTGGCATGAGGGATCTTGGGTTAGGGATCTTTTCTAGTCACCAAGAGGGTCCTGGCACAGACTGCTGCTCAATGCCTCAAAGATCAGATTCTGGCTGGCTTGGATGAGATGCAGGTGGAGGTGAGCTTCGGGCAGCAGGTCACAGTGGTCTTGTTGGGAAGGGAGGTGGCTGGCTCTCTATTGGCTGCCTGCTTTGGAAACATGCAGAAAAACAGCAATTTGGGAGCTCAGGATGTAATTTCTATGTATTTCTCTGTAAGATATACAGTGTTTCTTGCTGAAAACTAGGCTCAGGATCCCAAAGGGGTTGGAGGCAGAGCTGCAGTGGGGATGATGTTCAGTCTTCTGATTTCCTAGGAAGAAATCAAGGTCCTAGAGAGAAGGGAAGAACCCCCAAGAAGTGAAGAGGTTCCCTGAGATCCCTGGGCAGAAGCCGCCTCACTGACCCCTTGCTGCAGTTGTATGCTTGGGATGTCAGATGAAGTGGGAACCTCTGAAGCTGACCTGGCTTGCCTGTTCCTCATTTTTTCGGGTCACTAATCAGGGCTGACACATCACAGCTCATGAGTCATAAGGATGTTTAGGCCCTGCAAGAACAGATTCCTGACAGAGGAGCAAGAGGGCAGTCTCAAATGGATGCGGAACTCTGGGGCCCCTGCAGCAGTAAGCCAGAGGTGGTGGGCACAGAGGATGGGATGTGAGGTTGAGAGTGTGCTTTGGTCCTGGGTCTGCAAGACCACTGGGACACGAGACAAAAGACTAGGTTGTAGGGGTGTGCTGAGAGGTAAGCTTGGGGGTCACAGAATCCAGGAGGGTCAAGGGCACACTGCAGTAGGGTCCCTGGGCCCTGAAGTGGCTCCTCACTGTGGTCAGGGGAGGGGATGCTGGTGCAGAGCTCTGCTAATATCTGAGTGTAGGCAAGGCTGGGCGTAGCACAGCAGGTACCATTTGAATGGGAGCAGAGGGGGCTGGAGAGATGGCTCAGTGGTTAGGAGCACTGACTGCTCTTCCAGAAGTCCTGAGTTCAATTCCCAACAACCACACGGTGGCTCCCAACCATCTGTAATGGGATCTGATGCTCTCTTCTAGTGTGTCTGAGGACAGCTACAGTGTATCCAAGTGGGAGGGAAGTGCAGTGGGTGATCCATAGGGAACTCATTGTTCAGTTCTCTTACCTATGGTGCATGACCAAGTCCTTCACAGTAATGGAGCCAGCAGAAACCCATGCTCACGGCTTAGCCCACCTTTAACCTCATAGCTATACTTTGCCTGGGAGCTGCAATCTGTTCTACAGGCCTTCCTATTTTGTTGAGACCCAGGGACAGTCTTGCAGCCCCATCTTGGAAGCCGCGGTTCATATGCAGCTATTATTGCCCGTGGGAGTGTATCAGGACTAGACGGCAGACAGGCTTTGGGTGAGCTTCAGTTGGTGCAGATCCCATGGGACATAAGTGGGGGAAGCACCCCTTGTCAAAGGTGAGGATACAGAGCCAGAGAAGAAACGATACCTTCAGGAGCAAAGCCGCTCGCTCTGTGCCTTAAGGAGCCTTCAGCTCCTGCCTGGGAAGTCATGTGTAGCAAGGTTTCGTGCAGGTCCAGGGTAGTTCTTGCTGCTGTGTCTTAGGCCTCATTAGGAAGGTCTGGAAAGATGGATTCCCATGTCAGCGAGTCTGTATCTGGGACCTTGAATCTATATAAGTGAATGATACTCACTTATGGTGTTGATGCTCCAGGCTGTCATAGAGAAGTGTATGGAACCAACGAAGGGTGGCAGGTCACCTATGTGGTGGGGGCTCAGCCTACACCTCCTCCTTTCTTGCCCTGTCTCAGCACTGGCCCTGACTCCTTTTCTGAAACCTCATCCTGGCTTTTCTGCACCTTGTCAAGCACAGAGCCTTGCTCCGCCCCCATCATATATATATATATATATATATATATATATATATATATATATAGCGCTACAGTATATATATATACTGTAGCTGTCTTCAGACACACCAGAAGAGGGCATCAGATCCCATTACAGATGGTTGTGAGCCACCATGTGGTTGCTGGGAATTGAACTCAGGACCTCTGGAAGAGCAGACAGTGCTCCTAACCACTGAGCCATCTCTCCAACCCAAACCTTGACCTTCTTAAGGAGCCCACTCAGTACTGTCCCAGTACCTTTCAGACAATCTGAAGCCTTGTCCTTGCTGGGGTGGTTAGTCAATCTTCCCTTACCTATCCTTGAGATGGGAAGGGTCAGTAGGCCCCTTAAGGTGGGGACATGTATCTGTGCAGCAGAAATTGTTCATCCAGGCTCAGCTGAACTTCCTTCTGACCTCCGTGGGTCTGCTATTGCCTCTACTCCCCCAACCCCATTTAAGACCCTGTCTTTGATCTCCCTGTGATGTCCCTACTCCCTGTTCAGTCTGGCAGCTTTCTTGTGGTAAGAACAATGGCCAGGATGGATGGGCATCTGGGTGCATAGCTCACGATGAACCACAGGTGTGGCAGGGTGTGAATGACATGCCTGGGATCTGCCCTTGGCTCCTCAGTCAATTGCTACTTATGTGGGGGTGTGTGGCTGTAGGTCTGGATCCAGGGAGGGTCAGCAGATCTGCTCACTGGAGCTTTTAGCCTGTGGCCACCTTTGCTGGGTGCTAGGAAAAATTCATCCTCCTCTGTTCTGCAAGGCAGGGTGACCCTTGTCCTCTGAGCACTACCCCCAGAGGGTCATGACTTCCTCAGGCACTAGGTCTGAGCTGGCTCCTGTCTGTTCCCTTTCACCTGACTAGTGCGTCCTGTAGAACACAACTGGGGCTCTTAGTGAGGGGCAGGTGGCTGGGCTCTGAGGCTAGAGATCTTGGATCCAGCTTGTCCTCAAAACTGTTCATGTTGGCCTGTGACCCTGGCCCCCTGGAGGGGTTTTCAGGTCAGTCCCAGCTTCCTACCCAGGGAAGGTATCTGAAACCAGGAAGAGCAGACATTTGAGCATCTGATTGCCTGTGCACTGTCAGAAGAAGCCTCCGCTAGCTTTCAATGCCATCACAAGACCTTAGTAAGACACCATTTTTTTTTCTGTTGCGTTCTCTTGTCTTTACTCAGCTCAGTTTGAAGCCAGGAAACAAGGCCAGCCTCCTCTCTGAGGGTGATATTCTCCCCCAGCTTGGACTCAGAGGTCTTTTTATGGTTTGAGAGTCTTGTGGTTATAAAAAGCCTCAGATCATGAGAAAGGTCACGTGGACCCACAGCCCATTCCCCTGGGGAATAACTGTCCCTGTCCCATTGGAGAATGGGAATGGAGCCCAGAATTGGCACACTGAGGCAGAGCTGTTGGGTCCAGTTTGGCCGTTGAGATATAATCTCTGTATTTGGCATTGTGAATATCCAGGATGCCGAAGAGGCGCTGGCTGCCACATTGTCAGCCGGTGACTGTTGTTCAGTCATAACGTAATAGCTAAAGAACAGTTAAATTTTCAGTGGAGCAGCGTAGGGAGGCTTTTCTAGGGCTGTGAAAAGTAGTGCCCTCTTAAGGAAATGTGAAGGTTTTCTTGATCAGTTGAGGCCATTAGTGTTTGGAAAGGTTTGTTTATTGAGGTAACAGAAACCACTGAGAAGGGATACATTGTTTTTACAAATAATTGAAGTGTTTAAAGGAGCTTCCTGGCCCCACCCCTCAAAAATAATGATGGCTACTTTGAAATTAGTAGAAGAGTCAGGGGATGATACACAGGCTACAGTGATGGTGTACACCTTTGACCCCAGCACTGGGGAGGCAGAGGCAGGTCAGTCTCTGAGTTCCAGGCCGGCCTGGTCTACAGAGTGAGTTCCAGGACAGCCAGGGCTACACAGAGAAACCCTGTCTGGAAAAACAAAACAAAAACAAGGAAAAGAAAAGAGAAATTAGTAAAAGAGCAGAATGCGGCAGAGATGGTTCAGCCCCTAAGCACAAAGACTCAAAGACTCATAGGTGCCTTACAACTCTCTGAAACTCCAACTCCAGGGAATCTGATGCCCTGTTCTGGCCTCTGTGAACACTTGTATGTCCCCCACCCCTCCATACAGGCAATTAAAAATGGTAAAAATAAATCTCTAAGAAACAAACAAAAATGGGGGTTGGGGAGCAGCAGGAAGTTCCTGTGTTGCTCAGGCTTTGAGAGGAGTAGTCTCACTTTACAGGAATCAGTCAGAGGTGACACTGGGCACCATGAGACCGAGGAGCAAGGAGAGAGGCAGAACCTCATGGACCCCAAGCACTGAAGTATTGGGAGAGGTGGTAGTGGTTACCTACCTGTAAGCCGGCTTCTGTCCCTGGCTAGACTGAAGGCTGAAACAGAGCCTTTCTGAGCTTCAGTCTCTGTCTGGAGGGTAGTGAGACGGTATAAGCCTGTGGGGTTAAGAGCTGCAGAGGGCCTGGCTGGGAGTCCAGGCCTCCTATAGCTTCTAGATGGGTTAGGGACTGTGGGTTTGGGAGCTTCTGGGAATTGGAGGATCCAGGCCCGGAGCAGAGCACAGGGGACTTGTCAGTGAATGTTTGATTGAGGGGATAGAGGGGAGTGAGTTTAAGGAGTCATCGTGGAAGGGGTTGGGTTCCAGGGAGCAGGTGGGACCAGCATCTTACCAAAGGGAGCACTCTGAAGCTGGTTTCACTGCCCTGGAGAACCCATGCCCAGGTCACACACCTACATGCTCTGTTCTTGACCCACTGCATTAAAGGACTTACTCTACTCTCCCTGGGGTTTGTCTTCTGTCTCTCCTTGAGGTTCCCTGACTGAGAGAGGTCTTATGGGTGCTCTAGATGGGATGGGCCAGCAACAGTGACTTGAGGTCTCATTTCTCAGATTTCCTATCTAGGCAAGGCAGAATTATCAATGTTCTTACCCCTATGGCCCTTTCTGTCTGGGGTTGATCGTTGGCATTGCTGAGAGGGGGTGCTAACCCATGTAGCACTTGGTGTGAAGCAATCTCCGTGTAGATGGTGGTCTCTTGCCTGCACCTGTTTACTTTCAGACAAAATAAATCCTTATACATGCCTTGAGACTGTGGGAAGGCGGCGCCTAGTGTCCATCTTTCCTACTCAGAACGTGGTCACTTGGAGGGATTTGCTATTCTGGCTGGAGTCCTTCGTGGTCACTGCTCAGAGATGCCAGCAGAGGGCGCCACACTCCATATCCTGGGCTGCTCTTTGCACTGTAAGCGGGATCTCTCCATCCCAGCAGATGAGCAGGGAGGGGTTCCCACACCACAAAACCAGCTGCTTAGGCCCGGTGATCCCTGGGCTTGATCTCATAGGATGACCACAGACAGCGCGGAAGGAATGTGATGGGCTATATGATTCCTCTGGACCAGGTCTGCTCTGCAGTGCCCACAAATGGTTGTATGGGGCTTGGTCTGGGTTGGGGCAGAGTGCACGGTGGGGGGGGGGGGCGGGCAGAGGGAGACAAGATAGACAAGTGGGACAAAAGCTTACTTGGGGCTGCTTAGTCTGCTACTCAGAGGGTGCTCTGCGGACCAAGTTGGCTACTTCCATCCTGCAGTGACTCCTGACCTTTGTCACCATCAGCATAGAGTTCCCAGGTCATTGGGTTCTTGTAGAAAACTCCCCCTTATCGTCCCTATACAGGCAGAAGAACATGCTGGAAACAAGCTTGGATAGAGGGCGCTGGTCTCCCCCATCATGGCCTCCATGAAAGGCTGTGGATACCTACTTCTGGCTGGGGGACTCACAATGTACCAAAAGCATGGAATCCCATCTGGTCACGAGAAGGTGGAGCTTGCTTGACTCCCTTGAGATTGGAGGTCAGGTTTCTAGATGGTTCCTTGAGGAATCTGAGGTCCTCATCAGTTAAAAGTTTAGTATCCTTCCTGAGAGAGAGGCAGTGAGCACTGAGGAGCTGTTTGCAGATTCCACAAAGGGCAGCGTAGAGCAAGGGTTGTCTCATGGCCCCAGGGAAAGTGTCCAGGCCAAGGTTGAAGTAAGTGGTCCTTCTAAGCTGCCAAGCACACCTGATATGTGCAGAATAACCAGCCCACTTTCCTCTTAGCTTCTGGGACAAGGCTGGGACATGTGGCAGTCACCAAGGCTAATCCAGTGTGAGTGTTCAGACCTGGTGGCTTTTCTGTTGGGAATCCAAGAAAAGGACATGACACAGACACCTCTAGGCTCTGGGCATGAGCAGAATCATTCACCTCTGTTTATAGTATCTGGACTCAGAGACAAACTAACAAACACAAGCTTCAGCCCTGGAGGAAGAGCTAAGCCGGTGAGAAGAACGTCAGATAGGGCTGCTTGAGAACAGAACTGATTTATTATCTCACACTCTGGAGATCAGGGTCCTGAAATGGAGGTGTGGGCAGGACACATGCCCTCTTGAGGATTCTAGAAGAGAAGTCATCTTTTCCCCCTTCCAGTGTTCAGAGGTCACCCACATTTTCTACTCCAGCAGTCCAGCCAGTGTCTTCCAGTCTTCGATTCCTGCTCCATCTTCACAGGGCCTTCTTTGCCCCCCCCCCAGCCCCCACTTTCTGTCTGCCTCTTGGTGTATCTGTTAATTTTTAATTTGTATGCATGATGAGTGTTTTGCCTGTGTGTAAGTCTGCACATCGCATGTGTCCCTGGTGCCCAGGAGAGGCCAGAAGAAGGTGTTAGGTCTCTTGGAGCTGGAGTTACAAATGTGGCCTTGAGCCCTCATGTGGGAGCTGGGAATTGAACCCAGGTTCTCTGCAAGAGAAAATGCTTTTACCCACTGAGTCATCTTTCTAGCCCCACATTTATTGTTTTTAGAGACAGGATCTCACTGTGTAGTGTTGGCTAGCCTGGAACTCGAGAGCCTCAGGCTTCAGCCTCCTGAGTGCTAGGACAACAGGCCTGACCATCAGATCCAGCTTGTCAATTCTGACCTTCCTGCCTCCCTCTGGTAGGCTCTTGTGATAGCTCTGCCCCATCCAGATAATCCAGGACTTTTCCCATGCCAAGGCTGTTTGCTTAGTCCCATCTGCAATGTTAATTTTGTGTTTGGCTGGGGGTGCCAGACATTTGTAGGAAGGTTCTTTGAGTGTGTCTGAGACATGAAATAAACATTTCAGTCTGGGGACTGGCTGCCTACAATGTGGTGGGCCATTAATGAGTTGATGGTCTCAAAGTAACTAAAAGGGTTACTACCTCAGATGACGTGGCATCCACTGTGCCTTCATATACAAGCTCAAAAAATGGGCCCTTCTCAAGTCCTGAGCCAGCTGGGTTTCAGATTCAAGTGACACCCGAGGCTCTCCTGGTCTCCAGCACACACATCTTGCCAGCTCATGCGTACATGGCCGTCTCCTCACATTTGCTCCTTGTCTAGAAGCCTGTGGGTTCCACCTCGAGCTAGCAAGCTGGTCACATGATTGCTGTTCTAGGATCTGGAAATGGGTGTCATGGGCACCTATCCCACTGACCACACACAGGCAAAACTGATCAGACATTGTTATGGCTCCACAAGAAGATTTCAGAGCAGAACAAGGGAGCCTGTGGGAGCTTACAGTCTGTCTGTGATGTGGAGATTGAGTTCCCTTCCTCAACACTTCTGGGTCTTTTGCCTTTTTTGTCCTGGTGGAAATGTTTAATGTAGTCATACTGGTAAGTTTTTATTGCCAAGTTGACCCAAAGTGTCACAGGGAAGAGGAAACCTCAATTGAGGAATTGCCTACTTCAGATTAGCTTATAGGCATGTCTGTAGGGCAGCTTTGTCTTGATCACTAATTACTGTAGGAAGGCCCACTGTGGTCAGTTCTATCCCTAGGCAGGTAGTCCTGGCCCATATAAGAAAGCTAGCTGAGCAGAAGCCAGAGAGTAAGCTAGTCAGTAGTGACCCTCCATGATCCCTGCCTTTAAGAAGGTTCCGGGTTTAACTTCCCTCTTTGACGGACTATGAAATAAACCCCTTCGTCCCAAGTTGCATTTGGTTATGGTGTTTATCACAGCAAAAGGAAGCAAGCCAAGGTATAGCAGATGCATTGGGGCCACTTGGTAGGCCAATGTTGTATGGGGCTGCCTGGTGCAACCATCTGCACATGAGCACAGTAAGTGTTTTTCTACATCTTATGTCTAGATGCTTTGATATATCCTGGGGGTTATTCTGCCCAAGAGCATTTCAGGGAGCAGGGGAAGAGAAGTAGTGCCTGGGATGAGGATGCTACCTCAGGTTCCGGGAGCAAAAACACAGGTGCTATCCCATTACTTCCTATCAGCCCTGGGCAGTTCAGTCCTTGTCTGAAGATCCCCAGGGCCAGGACCAGGGCCAGGTTAGGGCCTCCTTGGGGAGTGGTATCTTACCTGTGTGGTCATCTGCTTTAGATCAGGGGTCTTAGGGGCTGAATTCTGCTGGGCTGGACCCAGCTTGCCACCCAGGGCCAGATGTGTATGTTGAAGGAAAGGCTGGATGCCAGAGAGGAGCCTGGAGTTCTAGTCAGCTCTAAGATACAAAGTCATATGATTCCCCACTGAAGGAAGAAGCTGCTGAGTCCTGAGGAAACCATGTCTAGCAGTGGCTCAGGTTCACACAGAGGGAATGGCCAGTGGTGAAGCCAGAGTCAGGCATTTGCTCATACAGGGTAGGCTCTGTTCAGAGTGTTCTCTGTTCTCTGCAGGCTCCAGCAGACATAGGACGTAAGTGCCTGACATGTTGGTTTGGGGATATGGGAGCAGACAGAGCTATCTCCCCACAGTCTGGGGTAAGGTCCAAAATCAAGGTGTTGGCCTGCTGGTTCCTCCCAAGGCCTATCCTGCCTCGAAGTGGAGTCTTCACCTTGTGTTCTCACACAGCCTTCCATGGTGTGTATGCATTGTCTTCTCTTTTTCTCAAAGGACACCAGTCACTTGGATTAGGGCTGCCCAATGACTTTATTTTTCCTCAGTGAACTCTTTCAAGACCCCATCTCTGAATGTAGTCTTATTCTGAGGTGCTGGGAGTGGGTGGTTCAGGATCAACATACTTTCTGTGGGAGAGCTTGATGCAAACAGGGTTCTCTATCACCTGTGAGAAGCCAGCTGGGTGTAGGACCTTTGCCTAGGTGGTCCGTGGAAAGATCCCTTTCAGAGTTTCTTGCCCTAAAGGACTAAGAGCCACGGAATTTTGCTCAGGACCCCATGGGCTTCCCATGGTATGGGACAAATTTTCCTCTATTGGCTTCTTGTGGTCCCTGTAAAGACATACTCTTGTCTGTGTTGACAAGCAGCTTATGAATTGTGAATTTTATAAAAGCTTCTGTGGAAAGAAGCCAACGTAGCCTGGGACTGCTACCATCACAGCTGCCACTTTCTTGAGTTGCTTGTGGATTACAGGGGGGCTCAAAGGCCAGTGCAGATGCTCACTGGACCAGGCTGTGTCCAGAGCGAACACTCTGGGAACAGACTGGGCAGGAGCTCCCTCCCTCCCTATGTAACTTATTCTTGCACCATGGGGTTCCATAAAGCCTGGTGTCCACCATAGAAGCCTGTGCTTGCCTCTTTACCCAGCCTGTGTTGTAAGCCTGCCCTACCCATGTTCCCATCCTATGGAATCAACTTCTGATCCCAGTGAGCCCAAAGCCCTTGACACTAGGCAGAGCCCTCTTAACAGTAGTATCTCTGGCACAGGCAGTACAGACTGGCTAGAAGAGCCAGCAAGGTTCTTTTTCCTTGAGGAGCTCTGGGGAAGGGGTAAAGATTGAGGTTTAGCTGTCTATCTCTGAGTTCTTGCCAGAAAATAGAGAGATGGTAGGTGAGATAGGCCAGTTGGGCTATCTCTGGCCCCAGTTGGCCCCCATCTAGACAGAGCCCTGGCTGAAGTGTGGGATAATGAGGAGAGGCTGGATCTGCACTAGAGAAGCTAGCGACACCCACCCCCCACACTGGTGGGAAGGTGCCTGGCTCTGAGCTGCCTCATGGTCTCCAAACTTAAAGACTGGAGTGTCCCTGGAGTGTGGGCACCCCATGTCATATCATCATTGTCAACAGGGCTGAGCCTGATGAGCCGTCCAGATGACTGCCTCTGGGTCTAGCCTCACTGGAGCTATCAGGAGCTCCACCCAACATGCCAGAGCCATTAGGAGCTCCACCCAACATGTCAGGGGTGGCTAGGAGGCAGGCCTAGGGATCCTTCCTGGGAGAGAAAACTAACGACCCTGACTGAGCTCCTGTGGTAGGGCTGACTAGGGTAACAGTTGTTGAAGGTGACTTCTTGTCACTGTGACAGTGCCAGGTATAGGTTCCAGTTCGTGGAGTGGGCCTGAAATCTGATCAGAAAGGGTTTATTACTCCTCTAGTATTTGTGCTACATTTGCACCAGTATAATGTACAGGCAGGCTCCTGTGGGGCTCAGAGTATGTAACTGGGTGATGTTGAAAGCTAATTACCTACTCTGGTAGGAAACCATACAGCATATCCACAGGATATCTTACAGCACCACAAATCCTAGTCAGTCAGGTGAAATATCTGCTTAGGTACCGGCTCTCTTTCTCCATGTTCAGTGGCATTAGTGAGTTGTATCTTCAGTACAAAGCCTTGCCCACAAGTTGTGGAGGGTAACCAATAGCCTTGGGAAATAGCCAGTGATGCTTTGGAGGGTCCATGGGACCCTTTTGGCCAACAACTCTGAAAGATGTAACCAGATTTGCACTGGAGGTTGGACTTGGAGGCCTAAGATGGTCCTCTAGACTCAGGATCTCTTCAGACTGTAAGAGCCAGAGGTGATGTTTGACTCCAAGGAAACTGTCTTCACGGAGACTGTGACAGCATGCACAAGACCTGCGCAAAGCTCAGACCAGACAAGAAACAGCACAAAGTCACACCCCTAACCAAGAAGCTATTTGCAATTGGCACTGGGAAAGGAAACTCAGTCACTGGCTATATTATACACTCCAGGGCAGGCCCTATGCCTGGGCCAACACAAAACAAACTCCAGTTTTTTTTCTTTGTGTGTATGTATGTGTTGTTGTTTTATTTGTTTGTTTTGATTTTTTTGTTTTATTTAGTTTTTGAGAGAGACAGAGACAGAAACAGAGATGGAGAGATAGAGAAAGACAGAGAGAGACACAGAGAGATTGAAGATGAACTGTGTAGATATGGAGGTGGGAAAGGTCTAGAAGGAGTTGGGAGAGCAGAGAGAATTTGATCAAATTACCTTGTATGTTAAATTTTCCTTCCTTTTTTAAAAGGTGGCTTCTGGTGACTGAGATCAGCTGGAAGGTTGTGGATCTGTTCCCAGTGAAGTCCTGGCTTGGGGAGGAAAGGGTGCCTGGGAACTCTCAGCACTCTGCATTGGCTACCAGAAGGGAAGTGTGCTGGGCCCCAGGAGACCTCAGGCAGACAACAGGCCATGCTATCCCATCGCTCCCTGAGAAGCATTTGGGACATAATACGTGTGCTAGCAAATGACTCCTTGCTGACCTGATTCAAATTTCACTGAGCAGCTGTATCATAAGGAGCAGCTCCATCTGCAGGGAACTGATTCACAGATGTTCCTTCTCCGCCAGGAAACCCGAAGTGATTCTCAAGAGTTCTCTCTCAGAGGTCCTCCCTCAGGAGTCTTCTCTCAGGAGTCCTCTCTCCTCAGGAGTCTTCTCTCAGGAGTCCTCTCTCCTCAGGAGTCTTCTGTCAGGAGTCCTCCCTCAGGTGTTAGTTCTGAATCATAGGCTGTGCTCCTGGAAGTTCTTGCAGGGGCTGGGGAAGGAAGGATGAAGGAAGCGAGGAGGGGGAGAGGAAGGAAGGAGGAAGGGGGAAAGGGACAGGAAGTAGGAGGGACTAAAAGAAGGAAGGAGATGAGAAGGAGAGAAGGAAGGAAGTAGAAAGAGTGGAGGAAAGAACAAGGAAGCTCTAGAGTCAAGGATACTGCCGTCTTACCAATTCCTTGGGTCATTTATTGAGCAACCATTTTTTGAGCACCTCGGCTGCCCTAGGTGAAGCTCTCCCTATGGAACTGCTGCCTACAGTCTGGTCCAGGAGTCCTCCAGTCCTCCAGGCCTGGATATGGCTATCCCTGCTCTCCCTATCCTTTAGTGTGATGAGGGACCCCGACAGGGTCATGCCTGTGTATGACGAGGCAACTCAGCTGAGGACAGGCTGTCCCATGGGTTCTGTGTGGTGGCCTCTGGGAGATCTCAATGCCAGTGCTCGGAGTCTCTGAAAGATCTCAGGGAGGCAAAGCCTACAGGTGCACCCTAGTTTCTGTCCTCAGAGACCCCATCAGGAGCCCAGGGTCAGGGCCATGTTCCTGCAGGGCAGTTAGGTGCATCAATGTCACTGTGTTCATCCTGTGCATATGATTCTGGTCTCTTCCTCTCGTGTTGGTGCCCTGGTGAGGGCACAAGGCCTTCAGTACAGCTGCTCTTTCCTCCTACCCACTCCTTGTCACCTTCTGGGCTCTTTGGCTGAGGTCCCTGGGGTCAGATGAGGTTGCCATCTTGGGAGAGGGTGTCACTCTAAGATTGGGAGTTACTGCCATTACACAGGCTTTGCATAGTTAACACAGTCCTGATCACAACTAGCACAGGCCTGACCAAAGCTAACACAGGCTTGACCACAGCTCTGGTTCTGCATGTGGAGCACAAGAGGACTGATGTTTGGTGGCAACAGGAGACTCTGGCTGCTCTCCTTGGGTCCCTGCCTGGGGTCTTCCACTTTGGCAGCAAGGGCCTTGGCATCAGAATTTGCCAAACAGGCAGGGAGGTGTAGGTCAGCCCGTGGTTGGAGGGCAATCCAAATTCGGGTGGGAATCCAAGTCTGATTGAGAGATGCCTGTGCGTAGCAGCCATTAACTACCAGGTAACAGATTTGATTAATTTTGTGCCTGGAGGTTTTTTTAGGTTTTTTTGCCCCCCCTCTTTTCCTAAAGAAATCAGAGAAAACAAAATATTTTTCTAATTAAATAAATCTACGGTGCTTGCTAATGGAGCCCGTCTGTGGGCTTGTGACAGGGCAGGGGGAGCTGTGGAATAATGATTTTATTTTTTCATTAAATAGAATTATAGGCAGTTACTCAAAGCAGCGCTGAGCCTAATTGAAAGAAACCCATTTCTTCTTAATTTACTTTCACGGTTTTGGATGATAAAAGAGCGTGCTCGTTGGAAAATTAAATAAAAAACACAACACAGGGAGAGAACTCTGTTTAGGTGAGTTATTCTCTCCCCTGTCCCCAGGCTCAGGTGAGGAAAAGGGAGACACAGGCTCTGGGGATCTATCTGGGGGTCAGCAGCCGCAGCAGGAAGGTCCTAAGTCCTCCCTGATCTGAGGGGTTCGGGCTCAGTTTCTGGGGTGCTCAGAGCCCCTTGCACCGGCCAGCAAGGGTTGTTTCATTGCCGGTGTCCAGCTTGGGCCTCTGTCCTACATCTTTGGCAGCTGGACCACTTATTGGAAGTAGTTTACACTCCTGGGAATGGGAGACATGACTTCAGACCTGATGTATGGGACCGAGGTGGAGTCATCGGGGCACCTGGTGAAAGCTCCCACACCTGTGTCTGTGTGATATCCTGGCTCTGCCCCACACAGCCCTCTGCCACCCCTGTGTCTGTGTGG
>JADRCH010000171.1:1463625-1475431 GCA_019843965.1 Rhynchomys soricoides | reverse complement strand
GTGTGTGTAGCATGCATGTATATGCAGGTATATATGCCCATGCACACCTTGTAGAGAGGCCTGAAACAGATGCATTGTTTCTCTCCCCTCCCCCTCCCTCCCCCCCCGTGTGTGTGTGTGTGTGTGTGTGTGTGTGTGTGTGTGCGCATGTGTGTAGTATGCATGTGTATGCAGGTGTATATGCCCATACACACCTTGTAGAGAGGCCTGAAGAGGAAACCTCATGTTCTTTTCTGTTACTCCCAGAGACAGGATCTCTCCCTGAACATGGAGTGATTTGGGGGAAGTCTGGCTAGCCAGTGAGTCCCATTGATCCTCCTGTTTACAGCCTCACCCCACTCCCAGCTGAAGGGTTATAGGCACATGGACACACTAATTTTTTTTTTTTTTTATGAGGGTGCTGGGATCTGAACTCAACTCTGCATATGTACGGCAAGTGCTCTAACCCGCCGAGCATCTCTCCAGCTCCTGGTTTACATCTACATGAATCTTGGCTGGATATTTGCTACTGCAGGGCACAGATGGTCTTCAGCATTTTTTAGAGTTGATGGACTCTTTATTTTTTCAATCCCCAGTGCTGAGAACCACGCTTTACATAAATACACAGCACAAAGAGGCAGAAGAATGTCTAGGCTCCTTCCAGAAATCGATAGTCTTTCCTAATCCTAAGCCAAAACTCATTGAATGATTTTTTTCCCATAAAACTCATTATCAACCCAAAAAGGAACATTTAAAATCTAAAACTCTAACACAACCTAATCTAAAGATATAGTCATTTGATACTCAGGTGCTGAAGAATGAGGGTAGAAGGTATTAAAATCTTTTTTATCCCTGCAATTAACCCTCTCTCCCACCTTCTGAGACAAGCCAAACACTAACTTCCTATGTTGCTCAGTCTGGCCTTGAACTCTCGATCCTCCTGACTCTACCTCCCAAGTTCTGAGATCACAGCTGTGTACCTCCACTCTCAGCTTGCCACTGTGTTTCTGCAATGGTAAAAAGCTTTGTATGTGGAATGAAAACACTCTTAGCCCTAAGCCCTAACATCAAATACTTTCTATCCTGAGCTGAGACATTTGGGGGGGGGTCATCCTTGAAGATCCCTCCAGTGATGGCAGGTGAAATGCATCATGCACATGGCAGTGAAGCCATGGGGAAGCGCCACCAGAAACACCTTGGATTCATGACACATTTGATTTTGAATTAATTGTTAGTCACATTTTGTGTCACTGTTGCCCGTTTTTCTTGTGACCCCAGTATGAGACAGGGTTGTGATCTCCAGCTTAAGCAGTTGTGATTGGACAGTTTTCCTTCAGAACTGAGAGGCAGAGTTTTCTCACCAGCCACCAGGCATGGTATGTGGCTTTGTCAGGTGGGTCTAACCAATGGGATAGCCACACCCTCCAAGCAGCATCCACCCACTTCGTTGACTCAAAAGGACAAACATGGCTGACTAGCACTGAGTGCTGTCATGGGGTGGGGCTCTTTTGAATAGTCAGCAGGGATGTCTGGCCTCACTACTGCAGGTGTGAGAAACCAGGATGAGAAGGGCCGGTGGGCTATAGAGATTGGGTGAGCTGTGGCTGGCCTCGGAGTGGACTTTGAATGTTTGCCCAGTCATACTGTCCAGGGCAGCAGTGATTCTGTTTATTTCGAACCCTGTCAGCAACCGGTCAATCAATCACCTTTACTCTCTGGCTTCAAAGAGTACACCCCTGCACTCTGATCACTGCTCCCGGATTATAAGAAAGACTCTCATTTCCCCATAGTGCCAGGACACCCCACTTTCTTGTCATAGAACCAGGGGACTGGCTTTGTCTCTGTCCCATCCAGGGGTACTGAGCTACAAGGACCCTCTCTGGGCCTTGGTGCCCCTGATTCATTTGCACATTCTCCCAGGTGGCTCCAGCCCCCTTCCCCGCCCACTGGCCAGCTATGGGTGCTTGCCTGGGGCATGATGGATGGGAAAGACCATCTGCAGAGCGGTGACAAATGTCCCCTCTCACTCATGGGCTCTCTTTGGAATCCTCTAATACTCCTTGAAGGTGAAGTTCCATTTTTCCCTGTAATCACAGTATTAAACTTTAATATCCAATATTAATAAAACATACTCCCCCTGATAGACCCCGCAAGGCGGGGGCTGAGTGTGCTGAAGATGCAGCCCCTGCTGGGTCAGTACTGGGGGCAGCGGTGCTGGGAGAGGGTTTATGGGGCAGCGCTGAGGGCATCGTCTGTCTGCTGGTGCACATTCTAAAACTAGGCTCTTTCGAATAGTGGGCAGGGATGTCGGGCCTCATGGGCACCAGGTGTGGCCCTTGACCTGCAGCAGAGAGTGAGCAGGAGCCAGTGTCCTGAAGCAGCCTATGTCCCAGCTGAGGGCCCCACAGAAGGAGGGTGAGCCACTGTGCCCCAGCCCTCCTGGCCTGATCAGCCACTTGGGGTTGCTGGGCTATGCTTTACTAAGCTGGGGTGCTGCTAAGGGGGAGAGCAGCCAGTGGCTGTTACCCAGAACACTGGTACAATCGAGATATCCAGGAACCGACTCTTCACTCAATTCCCATGTCTGTCTCATCTGGCCTTGGCTCAGGGGGCACCTGTCCACTATGATTTCCTGATGTCCGACCCCTCAGGTTACCCCTTCAGGGTCCCCCCAAGGACAGGAACAGTAGCTTATGATCCCTGGAGCTGCCCTCTGGGCTTGCTGAGGGCTTGTGCTCCAGCCTCCTTGCCCTTAGGTGTGGACTGAGGATGCTGTCTGCCCTGTGATCAAGAAAACAAGCGGTGGAGGAGACAAAACAGAGCTAATAAGCAAACTGCAGATCTGCCATCTGCAATGAGGACCTAGCTGGTACTGGGGGCTGGAGCAGCAGGTAGGTACCATGGAAGGGAGAGCAGAGGCCTCTGTAGTGGCGGTAGGTACATGCTGTCTTGATTCTAGGATGCTTCATTTTTCCCAGACGAGGCCGTGAGGCCAGGGATTGCAGGGAAGAGGTGAGTTATCATCCGGTTGACCCTGGCAAGGTGAGCGTTGGTAAGGAGCCAGCAGCTGGACTTCCTTACTCTCTGATTCTTTATTTATATGCTTGCTGTTGGCCAAAAGGCATTTATGGTCCCCAGACCAGATCTCCTGGTACATTGAAGGTCATTCACAGACAACCAAGGGTGGTGATAAATTTGAGTGCCAGTAGCTCATGCTCCCAGGTGAGGCCTCCTCTTGGCTCTCAGTCTGTAAACAAGCGCCAGCCTCCAGGTCTATCGACTGGGTGCCAAGTGGTTTGTGTTTTTATGCATTCTAAAACAGCCCCCACAGCTGGGAGGTGGCTCAATGGATAAAGCACTCACTGAAGGATCGAAGGGACAACCAAGGTCTGGATCCTGAGCACCTGAACAAAAGCTGTATGGAAATGAAATGAAGGCTTGGCTGTAATCCCAGAGCTCTGACAGTGGAGATGGGCTGGGATGGAGATAAGAGATTCCAGATCATCATCCCTCTGGCCTGTGGGCTGATCAAGGAGAAATCAAGAGCAGGAGAAACCCCAGACCCTGAAGCTTCCTTGGAGACACCCCCACCTATGCAAAATGCCAGTCCATGTCTGTCTGCCCACCTTTGGAGGAGGGGCAATTTTATTTTATTTTGAAGATAAAGAAGCCAGGTATAGAGGGGCCATGCCACTTCCTCTGGTTACCCATGTTCCAAGGCAGGGGTGTTGTCCTGCATCAGCGTCTCCTTGGCCTCCTATCCCTTTTCCTCAAATACTGGCTTTTCTTGGGTATAGTGGCTGCAGTTAGGGTTGTCTGCGCGTGTAAGAATAAGATGTTCACAATTGCTGACAGGCGCCCTGCTGGGACATCTTCCTGAGTCCTGAGCTAGCTCACCTGGGAAGTAAGTTTACCTCAAAGAGGAGCTGCATCCTGTTCCCCAGCCCCTTCCTGCTTCTTGCCTGGGAGTCAGAGAGCTAGGCTGCAGGCTGTTGCTATGATCCTCTCCTCAGTATGTGTAAGACCCTGCTTTCTCTGCTACATGGGTTCCGAGTCTCTTCAGAGCTCATCTTCATCTACACTAGGCTGTCTCCTTTCCTAGGATCCCCTGCATGCTGCTGTCCCTCTGCCTGTCCATGGTGTTGGTAACTCGGAGAAATTCCATATTCCCTAGTAATGCATCTCCGTGCTCCCTTGAGCCACCAGCCCAACCCAGAACCTAACAGTGAGTGCAGGGAACAAAGAGGAAGAGGACAAGTCAGGGGTTGGTCTCTAGGCTGGCAGGTGTCCACTGAAGGAGCAGAGACTGCTGCCCACCAGCGCAGAGGTCAGGGGGTTGAGTGGGTTTTCCAGAGCTGCCTGGAGAGAGATCAGTTTGCCAGGAAGCTAGGGACAAAGAAGTTTTGCTGATAGGGTGTGGGAGCTGGGGCAGAGGTGGGGTGATGGATGAGCAGGACTAGGGCAGGGGTGAGGCAAGGGTCCAGGGCTAGGATGGGGTGGGACAGAGGTGGGGAAGAGGTGGGGCAGGGCTGGGGTAGAGGTGGGGCAGAATGGGGAAGGGGTAGGTGGGGGGTTAGAGCAGGTGTAGGGCAGAGGTGGGGGAGGGTTGGGGCATTGTTGGGACAGGGGTGGGGCAGGGCTGGAGCAGGTCTGGGGTAGAGGTGGGACAGAGGTGGGACAGGGGTGGGACGGGATTAGGTCAGGGGTGAGGCAAGGGGAGGCTGGGTGGGGCAGGGCTAGAGCAGGGCTGGGACCAGTCTTGTCAACAGGCTGAGCAGGGGTGAGCAGAGATGGGACAGGTCTGGGGCAGGGGTGGGGCAGGGCTGGGATGGGGTTAGGGCAGACCTTTAGCAGTTCCCTAGAAGGAGGTTTAATGGAGAAAAGAGTCTTTACTCCCTCACCTTGAACCTGGGCTGGCCTTACTCTGCTGGTCTTTGTGTCCACTTGGCTCATAGCAGCAGACTTTCAGAAGCCTTCCTTTCTGAAGCCCGGCTTCCTCCTTGCCAGACCAGGGTTTTGTAGTTGTGAATGAGGGCCCCGGATCAAGGGTTCTGAATTTAAGATCAGAAGTCCAGGTATGAGGCCTTATCCTGGTGGCTTGACTGGCTGGTTGGTGGGAGGGAGGGGCACAGGGGTTGGATAGTGTGTGTGTGGGGGGGAGGAGGGGTCTGGCCACTCAGGAGTCACCAGGACACTCCCTGGAACCTGAGAATCACCAGGCAAAACTCCTGAAGCTGATAGAAGTTTTCACCCCAGGTTCTCAGCCTACCATTGAGGGCCTGGCTGAAGCCGACCTCTGGCTACTGTTTCTGGGTTCCCATACCTATTGGGACATTGCTTCCCAGACTGGGCCACAGCCAACCTGAGCCCTGAAAATAAAGCCCACACAGCCACTGAAAACTCTGCCTACAAGCTCTGCTCTCTCCCTGGCTGTAATTCTTCCTTCTGGGCTTTGGGCTTCTGTTTCTTGAAGGACATCCCTGGGTCACTGGTCTCAGTCCCTGGTCATGTGGGCTTCTCTCTCTCTCTCTCTCTCTCTCTCTCTCTCTCTCTCTGTGTGTGTGTGTGTGTGTGTTTATGAAAAAGGCTACCACGTATCCACTAATGTGAAATTTAAGATTAATTATGATTCCCACAGAAACCCCATTATGTAAAACATCACCATTTTCTCCAGAAGGGCTGCACTGGGGTCTGGAGGTGCCTCCGCCCTGCCATCTCCAGGGCATTATCTGTTAGAGAACTTTGTCAGATTCAAGCAGGAAAGCTCAGGGGCCTGCAGGAGGAACGTCGGACACCACCACATGCCTAGAAGCAGCAGCAAGGTGCCTTTTAAAGCCTTGCAAAGGCTCAGAAGGAATTATAACTCCATTAACGATGGTGCAGAGCCCATTGCACTGCCTTAGTCATGGGACAGACAGATAGACAGTGAAGACAGACAGACAGAGGGCCCACCTTTGTCCCCTTCACCAGTGTCTGCCCTTGTCCTGAGGGGCAGATGAGAGTCAGAGTCTCAGAATCCTTCATTTTGTTGCTGTTGGGAACTCTGCATGGCAGCTTTGTTCTGTGGACACTGTCACCTTGGGGCCAGAGAGCTATGGGCACAGAAGAGGGAGGCAGGAGGTGGTCTGGAGGGAACAGAGTAACTGAGTCTACTGCTTTAGTCACTGTCATATTGCTGTGAAGAGACACCATGACCAAGGCCCCTCTTATAAAAGAAAGCATCTACATGGGGCTCGCTTACAGATTCAGAGTCCATTGTCATCATGGTAAAGCAGGTTATACCCTGATCTGCAGGCTGAGAGCCAGTGAGGCTAGGCCTGGAGTAGGCTTTTGAAACCTTTGTCAAAGCCCACAATGACACACTTCCTCCAACAAGGTGTCCCTTCCTGATCCTTCTAATCCTTTCAAATGGTGTCACTCCCTGGTGACTGAACATTCAAATATACGAGCCCATGGGGCGTTCTCACTTCAACTACCACACTCATAGGAAGAGCGAGGCAGGCAAAATCCCCCACTCATTTTAACACACAGCTAAAAATGTATCTGGGAATGGTAGTTGAGACCCTGTGGTCACAGGGTGTGTCCCTCAGTATGATGCTTAGATAGTGAGTGTGCACAACACACAACTCTCCTACATTCATGGGCACATCGACCTGTGTGTGCTGGGAACGACGAATGCTTTTCCAGTAAGTTAAAGAACATTGAGCCCATGGTGACTGTCATTCTACAGGGGAAGGTGACAAGATCCCAGGATAGCAAAATGTATGGAAGGAGATAGTTACGTGTGCAGAGGTATGAAGGGAGAGGGAAGTGTGTGCACATCCACCTTAGACACCACAACGCCACTCACAGCACACAGGCAGCAGAGCCTCCTGTCCCACCCACAGTGGCCTCACTGGGGTTATTAATTTGCATTTCCTCAGCGATTGGTGATGCTGAGTACTTTTTCACACAAATGTCAGCCGTTCACATGCTTTCTTTTGAGAAATGTCTGTTTAGGTCCTTCGCCCATTTTTAAATTAGGTCATTTGTTTTCTGGCTGTTGAACGGAGTTTCCTGTATATTTTGGACGTCCTCTCCCTTTTCAGAGGTGGTGCTATTTGCAAATGTCTTCTCTTGTTTGTTGGACGGTTTCTTTGCTCGGCGGATCATTTTCTTTGTTGGGCAGAAGTTTCTCGGTTTGATGCGGTCCCTTTTTAGTTGGGTATCTCTAACAACTCATGGTTTCTGAAAAGAAAACCAGGCTGGGGAAATGACTCCTTGGGTAAAGCACTTGGCATGTAAGTGTGAGGGTCCTGAGTTCAAACACCCAGGATTCAGTTAAACCTGTTACAAAATGGGCTCTAGGGGAACATGCAGGCTCAACGGGCTTTTGTGAACCATCTTGCTACTAGGAACAGGGAGGGGACATCACAGGAGCAAATGTATGATATTGTCACCTGAGTATAAAAGGCTCCCATAGACTCAGAGGGTTGCTGGTCTCCAGACAGTGGCACTGTTGAGGGGCATCTCCTCTCTCTCTCTCTCTCTCTCTCTCTCTCTCTCTCTCTCTCTCTCCCCCCCCCACACACACACACACAGAGAGAGAGAGAGAGAGAGAGAGAGAGAGAGAGAGAGACGTGTGTGTCTTTCTGTCTGTCTCTGTTTCTTTCTCTCTGTGTCGTTCTGTCTCTGTCTCACTCTGTCTCTGTCTCTCTCTCTGTCTGTCTCTTTGTCTCTGTCTCTCTTTCCCTGCTCCCTCCCCCCCTTGGCTCTCATGTAGTGAGCATCTCTGTTGTACTATGACATTCTGCCATAGGGAGAAGCAGCCGGGGGGGTGGGGAGGTGGGGGGGCGGGGCTGTGGAATGAAACCTCTTTAACTTTAGACAAGATGTCTTTCTTCCTTAAAATAGTTTTTTTTGGGTACTCTGTCACAGTGATGGAAGACTGATTAAAACGTGAGATGATCTTGGAACAGGGCCACAGTTCCCTCCCTCATCCCAGCCTTGCATTTTGGATTCTTTTGCCACGTTTTTCCCCTCCTGATGTCCCCTGGGTTGAGCTATCCAGTTTGAGCAATCCGTTGTCATGTTCTTTGCTTCCTATAGGGGATTAGTGTGTTGCCCGAGGTTCCTACAACTTCCCAAAGGGAAGGAAAGAGTCACAGAGAAAACCTCTGACTCTAATCTTTTCTCCCCATCCCAGTCTCTGGTGACCTGGATGGCTGCTGTAGAGTCTGTATTAATAGAGAAAGGGCCTGCTGGGGCTTAGTCTGAGAGGAATTTGGGCTCAGTCTCCTGGAGAATCCCAGAAGGCATCCTGTACCCCCCACCCCTCCAAGAGCAAGAGGCTCTTTTGGGTTGGTATGGACTACTTACAGCTGATAGTCCTGAGAATCCCTCAGCCCTGGACAGTTTGGGACATCTGGCCACCCCATATATGCCCCATTGTCTACATTGTCTGCTGCTCTGCAGACATGTCTGGAGCTCAGAATACTTCAGGATGGGGAAGGAGGTCACCCTGTGCTGGCTCTTCCCGCATTCGGAAGGCATTTGCTTAACTGACTTTGTTCTTTGGGTGTTAGCTGGAGATTATCTCTTTAGAGCTCTCCACCTGCTCCACCTGCTCCTCTTACAGGAAACTCTGCCACTTTCTCTTAGGTTTGCTGAAGAAGCTCTTGTTGGCAGATGCAGGGACTAGCTTCCATCTGTTATGTTCTGTGGGCTCCTGGGATCTGTTCAGCCAGCACCTTGGTTAGGAGAATGTAGAATTCTTATCTCGAGACAGCAGTGCTGAGTCCCAGGAGAGAGGATAAAGCCCATTGTCCCTTGGGTGGCCTGAAGTGAGTCTTAGTCTTGCACTGGGAATCAGTGCGCAAAGACAGGCCCGAGGTACCTACCAACAGCACATCAAGTCATCATGCCTAGGTGTTTCCTGATGCAGCCCCCATTGTCATGTCGAAGCTGGTGGTAACATCTCTCCAGCTGCAAGGATCTCTCAGCTCTTGAACTTGTCAGCAGAGCTGAGAGTGTTCAGGCCGTGGTCAGTGGTCTTCAGTGGGGTGAGCATCTTGCTGCCTTCACCCTGCACAGTTGCCACAAAGACCCTTCTCCGAGGCTTGAACAAGAAGTATCCAGACAAAGGTTTCCCAGAGCTGGTGCCACAGAAAGGGTGGAGATATGGGAGGGACATATGGGGATCTCAGCTTGTTTAAGGACATTGTCTGTACTGTGTATCTATCAAAGCACCTAGTAGGACTATAGCCATTCTCTGGGGTTAGGAATAGTGTACAGGGCTTTACTTCATCTTTTTTTGTTGTTATTTTATTGAGACATCCTTTAATAGTAAAATTAACCCACTGAAATGCATTCTATGAGGGTGGCTAATTAATAGCAAGAAAAGCAAAATGCAAAACCAAACTCCAAGCAGTAAATATTAGTGTAGATAGGCTGTAGAAAAACTGGATCTCCTTCACATTGCTGAGGGAGATGAGTAACAAAGAAGCCAAGACAAAAGATATCACGGTGATCTCTCAAAAATAATGAACAGAACTGCCATGTACGTGTGCCAGCAATCCTATTCTTTGGACATGCACACACCAAAAAAAGGCTTGAAAGGTGTCTCTCCAGGTATGTTCTCAGTATCATAATGCCTAACACCAAAAGGAAGAAACAATCTAAATGTCTGTGAATAGGTGAGCGGAGAGGCAACCTGCATAGAGTCATTCAGCACTGCGTGGAATATTACTCAGTGTTAAAATGCAAGGGACTCACGTCACAAGCTTTAGCATGGAAGAGCTTTAAGTAAGAACATTGAGGAGTTACAGAGACAAAAGACAGGGTGCTGGTGGCAGCGGCTGAGGACTTCATGTTTAATGGAGACAGAGTTCCAGCTTGAGAAGATGCAAGTCTCTGGGGATTGAAGGGTAGTCATTTAACATGAATGTACTTTTGTTTTGTTTGAGATAGGGCCATGCTACGAAGCTCTTTTTGACCCAGCACACACAAATGACCCTGCTTGGCTTCAGACTCTGGGCAATCCTCCTGCCTCAGTTTCCCAAGTGTTGAGATTACGATGTTCATGGTCATGCTTAACATTTGTGGATGGACTTAATGCCACTTCATTCACTGTTCACGTAAGAATGGCCAGTATAGTAACTTTAAAGTTTTATGTTTATTTTCTTTGTACGGGTGTTTTGCCCGTATGTATGTTTGTGCATTACATGTGCGCAGATCCACAGAAGCTGAGAGTGTCAGATCTCCTGGAACTGGAGTTACAGACTGTTGTGAGTCATGTTGTAGGAGCTGGGGAATCAGACCCAGTTTCCCAGTCAGTGAGCAGACTGGAAGAGCAGTCAGTGTTCCTAAGCTAAGCTAGCTTGCCAGTCCTAGATACAGTAACTGTATTAGAAACAATGTATCCAGATAGCAGTCCAGCCCTAGGAGTATTCTGTCCTTCAAGTTACATACTTGGCCAAATCTCCTGAAAGTTCTTTCCTCCCTCCCCTCCCCCAGGCACCCCAAGATCAGATTCCCATCATTGTAGACGAGTTTATATTCTTTTAGAGTTTTACAGGAGTGTAAGTGTGTCTGCTGAAGTCAGGATCCCTTTTCTCAGCCTAGTTGTTCTCTGATGCAATTGTGTTACTAGGTGCTGGTAAGTTTCTATTATTTAACAGTCATCCCTCCAACCTGCCTGTCTGTGATGCACACATTGTGCCTCAGAACACAGGTCTCTGTGGCTCCCAACTTCTGAGCAGAATCAGTCCCACTGGGGGCTTGGTTCTACCAGGTGGGTCAGGAGTGGAGTGTGGCAGAGCCTGGAGGCGAGAGAAGTATCTAACAGATGGGGGAGGGGCTTCTGGTGGGGTTTTGCTACAGACAGATAACTCAGGCCATGACTAGACATGTGCTGCTGCTGCTGGCCGTTCCTTTATCTGTTCCCCACCTGGCCTGGAGAGGGAGCCAAGGCCCCACATACATGTGGGAAGGCCAGACTTGGGACTAGCTATATGATCAGCCTAAGGGATCCCGGGAAGGAGATGCCACAGCTCAATGGGCTTGGGACCCAGGAGGTGCCTACAACATATGTCTTTGTGCTGTTCAGGGCCCTGGCCTGAGCATGCATGGGCCCTGGCTGTGGCAGAAGTGGTCCATAGACAATCAGAACAGCTTCGTGGAGAAAGTCACATTTGAAACAGTTTGGGACCAGCAGGAGCCCCCAGAAGAGGGCGTCTAAAGTAGAGTGGCCTTGATTTGACTCTACATCCTACTCTGATTGATGGAGGAGTGGGCTTCCTTAGTTGATGGGGAAGGGGGGTCTTGGTGGGACTTTCCCATGGGAGCTTTGTGCCCTGTAGCTGCTGTGGAGAGGCTTTGGCTGGCACCTGAAGGCTCCTCTGAGGGTGGAGGTGGATGATGGAGTCATGTTGGTCTCATGGTCCATCAGTAAGGAAGTCATCAAGCAGGGTGAGCTCTTGCTCAAGATCCTCAGAGGGGCCTCACAGAGCTTTGATAGCGATGTGTTTTTATAAACTTTTTTGCTTTTTTAATGTTCATAGATTTTGTGTGTATGTGTGGCACGTGTGTGGTGTATGTGTACATGCACTGGTGTGTATGTGTACGTGCTCTGATGTGTGTTTGAATGTGTGAGTGTGTGTGGTATGTGTGAGAGTGTGTGTGTGAGTGTGTATGGTGTGTGTGATGTGTGTGAGTGTGTGTGGTGTGTGTGGTGTGTGTGATGTGTGTGATGTGTGTGTGATGTGTGTGGTGTGTGTGTGATGTGTGTGGTGTGTGTGTGATGTGTGTGGTGTGTGTGATGTGTGTGATGTGTGTGTGATGTGTGTGA
>JADRCH010000171.1:1440566-1463225 GCA_019843965.1 Rhynchomys soricoides | reverse complement strand
TGTGTGTGGTGTGTGTGATGTGTGTGAGTGTGTGTGAGTGTGTAGGTCACAGGTCAGTATCTGTGTCTTCCTCTATAACTTTCCTCCTCCTCCCTTTTTGAGATAGACTCCCTTTGGAACCCTCTGATTTGGCAATCCTAGTTGACCAGCAAGCCCCAGGGATCTTCCTCCTATTCACCCCTGTTCCTCCGCAGTGCCACCACGTCAAGCTTTTTACGTGGGTGTAGAGGATCAAGCTCAGGTCTCCATGGAAGTACTTTACTGCCTCATCAGTTTGACCTGTAGTCTGGGGACTGGTCAGTCCAGACCCTCCCTCCTCATCCTGTCACCCTGGGATCTGGGGACTGGTCAGTCTAGACCCTCCCTCCGTACCCAGTCACCCTGTGGTGCCCCATTTCATTGCTTTCTCTCCTATAGTTCTGGAATTTGGGCCCAGATGTCTTCATTAACTAATGATTATTTCAGTTTCTTTTTAAAAAACTAATCAGAGACATCCCAAGCTGCCAATCTGAGGTTTGATCAGCCACGATAACCAGCGTGCCCACACGGTGCTGGTGGGATTCCAGCCTGGAGCACGGAAACTTGACATTCTCGACAGCCTGGAAATGTAGGATTTCCGTTTGCCTTGTAATGTGGAGCCAGCTCAAGGGACCCCATCTCCCACTTTGCAGCCCCCCAGCGGGGGGCCGGCTGGGACCATATGGCTTGGAAGTGGGGTAATGTGCTCCTTGGGGTTACTCGATGCCCCCGCTCCCTCTTTGCTCCTCCAAGAAGCTTCCAGAGCCCTTTCTTGGCTTCCCAGTCTGCAGGTTGCAACCAGGGGATCTGAGGCCTTGGGCTGGCAGTCCTGGCCCCCTCCCCCCTCGGAGCTCACCGGTTCTGCGCTATCATGCCCTCTATCGCCTTTGTGTGAAACGTAACCCACAAAATGCTTTCGTGGTAACCTTATCCATCGGCAGCCAGCGATAGCATCTCGCGGCCCGTGACGGGCAGGAACTCGAAAGCATGGAGTTAATAACGCAGACTTTCAAAAAATGAGGCTGGCAGAGGGAGACGAGGGCGGGAATAAAGGGGGCCGGTGTGGTTGTAATTGGGACCATGTGAACTTCCTCGGAGGAGGATTAGGAGGAGAGACAGGCCTTGCCCGCGAAGATTAGTTTCAATTAGATGGGCTGGAGGCGAAAGGCCGGGCTCGGTGAACAATTAAAACAAGAAGGGGAAAGTTTCCGCCGCGAAGGCTCCGGGCCTGCAGCAGGGGCCGGCGAGATCCGCTAATTGAAGGCAAAGCGTGCACCGGGCTCGGAAGAACGCCCATTAATTGATTCGATGCTGGTCTGCTTCTAGGCCCTTCCCGCTCGCTCACCCCCATTCTTAACTTACTTCCAGATACTCATTTGTGTTTGAAATCAGGGGGGTGGGGCAGGGCCTGCCCTGCCTGAGCCCCTCAGGTAGGGGGAGGCGAAAAGTGCTGTGGTCAGTGGGCCAGGCACCAGCCTGGTCACTTGGGGCTCTTTCCTTCACCTGGGGCCACCGCGTTCCTCAAGTGGAGGTGTGAAGATTTATCCTGGCTGCACACCGATCACCCACCACCAGGCCCTTGAGAGGCTTCATTGGGACTCTCAAAGAGGCTGCGCTTCTGGGCTTGGGGTTTCTTTAGGCTTTCAGAGCTAACCTGTATCCCTCCTTCCATGTTTCCATTCACCTCCCTCCCTCACTGCCCTCCCATTCAGTCAACTGTCCACCTTTCCATCCACAAGTTCACCCTTACTTAACTCTCTTCTTTTCCAGCCCGCCTTCTTTCTTAGCCTCTGGCCTCTATTCCTTTGAAAATAGCTTTCTCAATGGACATGTCTCCTCTTGAATGTTTTCTGTCCTATGCTCTGAGTCCCTGTGCATGGCTGGTGACCGGTGCCTCTTGAAGCTCCATCTTGAACATGGGACAGGAGGCTGCCACTCTTCTCTCCCTAGTCCCATGTTTTCTTCCCTCTTCCTCTGAGGCCCAGCCAGGTAGCCTCTCCCATCTCAAAACCAGCCTTGTTTTCTTCTTGATGTTATGGGAAGGTGTAAACTGTGACCCCCGCCAGGAGCTTCAGAGAGGGAGGAGCCAGGAGCTGAGAGGTATGGGGTGCCAGTGGCTCTGAAGGAGCCCCGTCCTTGGATATTGAGTTTTAGCTCCAGAGAAGAAGAAGCAGGGAATTGGCCAGGGAATGGTGTGGCCCAGGTGTCCTTGTTTTTTAAAGAGGCAGAAAAGAAACCTGGTCACAATTCATCGTCCACAGACTCAGTCCTATTCTCCATGATGAGGTACAGAGTCTAGGAGATAGTTGTCCTCTGCTGCAGGGTGTCTTCATCAACATCCTGGCCTGGCTTGGGGGTCCAAGCCAGGTGGCTAGGTATGGCCAGCAGGCTGCATTTCACAGAGAGGCCAGCTGCTTCTAGGCCTTCCCTGGACAGCTCCCCTCCAGGGCCTCAGAGCACATTGTGTGTGAGTGTGTTTTATAAATCCTTCCCATTGTAATGACAGCTAAATTATGGAAAATGCATTTTCACAGCTGGTGAGAAAACCCATTAGCATTAATCAAGGACCCGGCCTCGTTGGGGATTCTCAGGCTGGGCTCTGTTGGTAAAGTTATGGACGTGCTAAATAGTCATTAGCAGTGCTCGCTTGCAATGGACCAATCTTTCATTTCACAGCGTGGATGCCTCCCTGCCTGGGACTGAGGGCGGAGCTCTGTGCAGGGCTCTTGTGGCTGCTGTGGTCTCCACCTCGGTGTGGGTGGGGCCCAGGGGAGACTGTCCTGGTGATGGCTATGGGGCCAGTCCAATCACACTAAGGAGAGGCAGCTCCCACTGTTCCTGCACCAGTGCCTCGATGGCATCAGGCAGGCCTGTCTAAAAAGCCATGCATCCAGGAGGCTCACTGTCCTCTGGGCTCCTTGCATTCTGGGGATCATAGTTCCAAACTCACACATGTCTCTGAGCTGGACAGCCCTGTGTAGCACGGGATCTCTGGCTTGAGGGTGTGGAGTAATGGCTGAGTTGCCAGCTGAATCAAGTCTGAACATTTAGCATTGGTCCTTGGTCCTTGAGTTCTAGCTATGAGCCAGGTCACCAGAGAGGAGCTAGAACTGGCCAAAGGATGGTCTGGCTTCTGCTGTCATTATTTCTCATGCCAGAGTAACTTTTTATGTGTGTGCTATGTGTTCATGGGCACATATGTGTACATGCCACCATGAGGGCCATTGAAGGCCTGAAGAGAACACTGGGTGTCTTCCCACCTCTGCCTTATTTCCTTGAGACAAGGCCTCTCACTGAATGTAGACTCACTCTCACTGAGCAAAGCTCACTAACCCACTAGTATCCCGGATCCACCCATCTCTACCACCCACTGCTGGGATTATATGTGCACCCCGCAACTTCTGGCTTTTATGTGATTTTACCATCGTGAACTTGGCTCCTCATGATTACACAGCAAGCGTTCTCACTACTGAGAGAACAGTAATGAGTTGGTATACACACACACACCAACCTATATAGGCATGCATGTGTAGTGACTTGTGCACACAGACTGGTACATGTGCTCAGGCACATAGGGGCAGGTGTCCACCCCGTTTTACTAGGTCAGTATACCAAGAGCCTACAAGGCCACCCAACAGTTATAAACAGCAGCACCCTGGATGGCCATCCTCCAGTAAGAAAGAACAGCCATCCCAGAGGTGGGGAAGGGAACCCGGAACATCATGTAGTGTCCAAAAAGAAGGGTACAGCTGGAATATAATCAGCTGGAGCATGTGAAGGGAAATAGGCTGGACGGGACTCCTAATGTCTAAGCTAGGGCAGGGAGAAAGACAGGAAAGAAAGGGGAGAGACAGCACTGTCTGGTTGAAGGGACAGTGTGTAGCTGTCCTATCCCTCAGAGAGGTGGATCCATCCCAAACATCCACCAGGAGATACCTGGGGTGTCTTTCATCTTAAACAGATGTTGGTCATGGGATATGCCTCCTTGGCGAGGGCTACTGGTCCTGGGTCACTATGAGGCAGTGAGGGATTCCAGAGGCTGAGTTACCTGCCTGGGGTCACACTGCAGGCCCCTAGGGTCTGACAGGTCTCCCTTTTTTATAATCAGCCACAGGGCTTACCCTTGACATTTCAAAAGGGGTTGACTAAGGAAAACTTCCAACTTAAGTACAAGTTGGAAGCTTCTTGTGGACTGGGATGGGGTGGGGATACCTCTGGGCTTTCAGAGCTGGTACCCTCAGGCTCAGGAAGCCTGTGTGTGCAGCACTGGGCTGGGGCCCCATCCTGAATGGGGTCTTTGTATTGGGTCCTGGATATGAGATATAGCTTACTTTCATTTCTCTCTATATAAGTTGGAGAGGCCAATACCTTCCTGCCAGCCTTCTTGGTTGCTCAGGTCAGGGTTCCGGAAAACATGAGGCCTATTGAAGGAACAATATGTATTTTTTGTCTTTATAACCAAATCATCACAGTTTTAGAGACTGAGGGAAGTTTTTTCCGGTCTCTATTGGGAAGGTCTGTAGTGCTAATTGGTCCCACAACACTGATTTTTGTTGTCCTAGGGAGTGGCCTTAACTTGCAACCACTTAACTGGGTTCAGGGGCCTTGAAGCCTCTATTTGACACTTGACTGTTAGTCCCCCACCCCCCCACCTCCCCCGCCATATACTAGAGAGGACGCAACCGAACGCATGCCAAAGCCAAAGCTTCAGGGGCTCCCTTGCAACCTTGGGTGATGCCTCCATCCCAAACAAGTTCATACCTGAAAACCTTCTCTGTAGCTACCAGGTAGGACAGTGTAAGGCCATCCACCTACTTACCATTGGTGACCTAAAAGCCCCTTGAAGCTCATTCTCCCAAACCTGGAACAGCTAGCTACTGTGTGGGCTCTGCTTACCTTGTCCACTAGAGGGCAGCATAGCTACCCAGTGGGCAGGACATCTTTCCACATCTAAGGTACCTCTTGCTGGGAATCCAGGAAGGTCTCTCTCTCTCTCTCTCTCTCTCTCTCTCTCTCTCTCTCTCTCTCTCTCTCTCTCTCTGGTTTGTGTATGTGTGTGATTTGTGAACAGGGTTTGAGGTGTGTGATTGCCTAGTGTGCTAGACAGATGTTTTCTGGGGCAATAATCATCCACGTCCACTCACTTTCAATAAAGCTGCATTTATCAGCTCTCCAGAGAATAGGTGTTAGTTAAGCCATCTGTGAACTCAGATGGATGTCCAAAGGGCAGGGATGTGGCACCAGCATTAGGCTGGGGTGAGAGACACAAGTGCCCTCATTAGGAGATAGCACTCTGGTGGGTGCTAAGATTCACACCTGGCGGTATCAGAACTTGTGGTGCATACGGGCACCTGGCACCCTGTGGAGCCAGTGAGTCAGAAGCGTACCCCATTTGCTAAATTTAGTGTAAACTCAGGTGAGATTGATCTGTTCATTTGGGGGCTGAACCTTCGGCTCACCGGGCTTTGAGTTCATAATCTTAAAAACAATGTGGTAATGATCAATTGGTTAGCGATAGCTGCAGTGAGTCCCATCTGGCCAGTTGCTCAAAGCCTGTTGATAGTAACTAATTGCCAGTGGAGGGGGTTATTGCCTGGAGAGGTCCCCACATCCCCACACCTGGTGTGCTGCTTGTCTGGGAACAGGCCCTGCTCTGGCCCAGGCCCCACTGAAAATTTCCCAGGAGACAGGAAGATGAGGCTGCCAGGAGCCCTTCCTTCAGATAGGCCCAGAGGCTTGGTGGGTCTTAGAGAGAAGCCACGAAAGGTCTGCAGGACCTTAGCTCCCTCAGGTGGAGTCTTTATACTTCCTGGGTGAGATGTGAGGTGACCAGGTGACCCACCCCAGAGATGAGAAACCTGTTAGAAGAATATCTAATGACTTAAGGAGGTCATGTGGGCAGCCAACTCTCTAAGCTGCTTCTTGTATCTTGGGGCCACCTTCAGTGCCGGGGCCAGCACGTTCTTGTCCCCTGCTCTCTGAAGCCTTCATCTCTCAGGGTCTTCTCTTCAGCCCAGGCTACCTTGGAACTATTGACTTTGTTTCCCCAAACTCCCAAGCGCTTGCTTGGGTTACAGGAGTTTTCTACCATATCTAGTTTCTCCTGAAAGTCTGGTGAAGTTTGTGATTAGGAAGAGGTGAGGAGTGTTTGAGTCCAGCTGCTAAACAGTTAGGGACAGACAGACAGCTCAACACACTAAACCTAGACAAGCAGGTGGGCTTCCTGGGATCAGTCCTGCCCTCCCCACACCTCTGTGGCCCAAGGTTCCTGAGAAACGAATCTTTGAAAGCACCAAGTGACTCCAAACTAAAGAGGAAGAGCAGTGAAGGACAGAAGCTGAGCCTTGGGGTGGGGTTGCAGCCCTCCTCTGTTCCACTGAGCTCCTGAGTCTGGAGCCCTCTACGTCACCAAGAGCCACCTGATGATGTTCCAAAGCTATCTTTCTTTGCGGAGGGATGCATCAGGCAGCCCAGCTGAAGGCTGAAGGCTCACTAGGCTTGAGGGGAAAAAAACAACATCCATCACCGCAAGAGGCCAATGACCATGAATGGATGCTAAAGAAAATGCCATTTGTTTAAGAGCATAGAAGTTAGGAGAGAGTGAACGCTCCTCCCCAGGATCACCAGACTCAGGATGATAGGCGAGTGATCACCTAGCTCCAAGATGCCAGCCGTTGCAGGAGAGTGAGCATTCTCCTCCAGGATATCATGAGAGTATGTGCCTACCTCCAGGCATCTGGGCTAGCCTGTGCTGCCAAGCATGAGGAGCAGTCTCAGGCAAGCTTCCCTGGGCTCCACTCAGGTGGGGAATGCATCTGGCTCTTTCCTTTGCCCATCTGACTTTGAATTCTTTCCAAGGTGGGGTGCTCTCTGAATCCCACGAAGGGAAATGTATATCAACAATCTTCTATCCCAGAGATTAAATGGCTTCCTCCCTGACATAGTCCCCTTGCTACACTGACACCAATCCTCCCGCTCCCAGCCCTGCTCACAGGTCCCCATCCAAGGCCAGCTAAGGGGACCTTCAGAGAAGTGGTCAGTGGTGTAGATGGATACGGGGTGAGCTGAACAGAAGGTTGTGAGCCACCGTGTGGTTGCTGGGAATTGAACTCAGGACCTCTGGAAGAGCAGTCAGTGCTCTTAACCACTGAGCCATCTCTCCAGCCCCGTGGAGAAAATTCAAATTTAACTTTCAAACACTGGCAGAGTCAGTGGGGGTCTCCAGGGCAAGTGGAGGATGCCCAAGAGCCTCAGGCCTGGCAAGGCAGTCCTTCTACAGTAGATGACACACGAGAAGGCGAGCACTCTCAATTCTCATAGACCTCTCTGGTGGGCCAACCTCTGCTCCTGCCCTCAGACCGATAGGTCTGATTGAGTCTCTCGTCTGGGCCATCTCTCAGATAGCATCTGGCCATGCACAAATGCCTTGGGATCGAGAGTGAGAGGCTGAGTTTTCCCCTCATCTTCTGTCCTGAGCATCAGCCAGGGGCACTGCTGGGACTCTCTAGAGTCCTGGGCACAATGGGAGGGGCTCGCAACGGCTGAACTACGGGGAGGGCATATGGTCATCAAGCCTCCCACACTCCCATAGTCCTGTCCTTTCTTGAGGTAGGCCTTCAAAGGTGCTTGGGCCTAGGCAGAAAGACACTCACTAGACGTTCATGCTCTGAGCACTCCCCAGACCCACACTGCCAGCCCAATGGAGTGATGTGGCTTCTATCTGGGAAGGATCCTGGTATTGATCAGATGCCGTGGGCTCCTCTCTGGACCCTGGGAAGTAGCTGAGTCTCTAGAAGGTACCAGTGGGGTTTCTTGTGGATCAGTGTAGTGAAAAAGGGAGTCACAGCCCCTCCCTCCCCAAGGCTTTGGTATGAGTTGGCCTTCAGCCCAGGTATGTCCACCCTGAACTGGCTGTAGAGTAGGGGAGGCACAGCCACCATCTGAAAATGAGCAGGATGAGGGATGGATGGAGACAGTGACAGGAAGAGATAAGTACAGATGTGGAGAGGGTGGGGTGCACATGGCAGGATGCTGGTGCTGCTGCTGCTGCTGGTGATGGTGGTGGTGGTGGTGATAATGATGATGGTTATGCCAGCTGCTTTGAGGCCTTGCTCTGGAGAAGCCCCTCCCAGGGCTCTCCCCACTGTTCTTGTTGGGGCTTGGGATAAGCATTCCAGGACAGTTAGCAGAGGCTAATGTCGGCAGCTAAGAGCTGGAGATGCCATGAATAGGCAATCATCCAGGGCATCTGGCCACCCTGCTCCTGTCCTGGCATCAGACAGGCTACCTGGTACCACATAGGACCGTCCTGACTCTGTGACAGCCACACACATTCACAAATACGTGCTTGGAGGGACCTGCACCTCTCTGTCACAGGTGTTCTGGGCTGGAAGATGAGACTCAGCCCCAGCTTCCACCCCGTGACATGGAGGGGGACGCAGGTACTGAGTGGACACGTGCCCACACCTGTGAGACCCTGGCATGGAGCTTTCTCACCCTGTCCCACCACCGTAACTCAGCACACTGAGGGGTATAAGAGGCCCTGTCAACCCTGCCCTGCAGCAGGGAAATCTGCTGCTGTTCATGAGGCTACCAACTTCACCTAAGGCCTGGTCTCTGACCTTGGGGCCTGCAGTGCAGTGTGCAGGTTCTCTCATCCAAGGCTGGTGCTACCCGGCTCAAAACCGTGGAGGCCCAGGGATTAGCTCTGAAGTCTGGCGCCCCGTGGTGTCCTCACCCCTTCCTATGCCGGGAAGAGCCAGAGTCCTGTTTATTTAGACTTTTCCTAAAGCTGACAGCTTGAATCAGGCTAATTCACCTGAAGTATACCAACCATCTTTATATTTAGTTTAGGATACTCCGTTGGTGTAACCTAATCCCGCCCTCCCCTGCCTTGTTTACACGGCTTAGGACCATGCATCTGTCTCCCATCCCTTGCAGCCCACTGCCCCACATTCCAAGGACAAGGGCAGGGAAGTTTACACATGGGGGTGGGGGTGGGGGACAGCTGGTGTTGGACCACATAAACTACTTCGGTCATGACATACGGGCTTGCAGCCTGCTGGACTGGGGGTGTGGGGCTTGTGCATTGGGCTGGGTCTCAAGGTGAGCAGAGTTGGTGGCCTCTCCTGATTAGGAGGGAGGACAGGCAGGCTCCAAAGGGATGCTGGGGCTTCACAAGGCCATGATGTTGGTCCCTGGGCAGTCTGATGCTGCAGGAAGGAAATGTCCACTCAGAACAACCTGCTGACGACAGCATCAGAGCTGGATGCTCATCCAGTCCAGGTCACTCTAGAATGATGTTCCCAGGGATGGAGATTGGGGCTGAGGGAAATGGTAACCCTGTGGGACAGAGGGAGACCCAGAAACCAGCAGAGGGAAGGCTGGACCTCTGTTCTGGTAGCTGAGTCAGAAAGCCACAGAGGCTGAGGACCCCTCCTCAAAGGAGGGGCTTTTGCTGTTATTGTCAACAGAACATAAGGAAGAAACAACTTCCAGATTAGGAACATTATTTTCTGACCTTGACTCAGTCACGGCTCGGGTACCAGTTGTCATTTAAGAGGCCATCATAGGCCATGCATGCTGTGTCAACACCAGTTTATAGCTCAAAATTCTACACCTACCTCTGAGGGCTACTTGTGCTAAGCTGGCTGGACCCTGAAAGGCAGCTGCAGAGATCCGTCAAGCTTCGAGCTCACCTTGTGTCTGAGAAGTGGCCATGACCAAGAACAACAACAAAGAATGGACAAAAATCTCTCAGAGAGCAGTTGAGGGAAAAATAATATCATAGCAAATGTGATACGCATGGGCCTTGGCCCTGGTGGAGTGGTCTATTGGAAGAGCTTCACGGAGAAGGTCAGGCACATTTGAAACTGAGGCAGACCTGTTTTGGATCAGCAGGAGTCCCCAGAAGAGGGAGTCTAAAGTAGACCAGCCATGATTTGAAGTTGCAGCGGCCAGAGAGAGGCGGGAGATAGAGAGAAGTCAGGCCAATGGATATGACAGATCCAGATCTCTGGAGCACACTCAATCCAGACTTGGGACAAAGGCCCAGAAGCCCATGGTCCTTGGGAGGTAAGATGGTGGGTGGGTGGGATGCTTTCTTTTACTCTGCCACTAAAAGGAAGGACCTCAGCTGGTGTAGCCATTTGGTTGACAAGGCCCTTGCTGAGGTTGTGCTCAGGCTCAGTCTGTCTCCAGCTTCCTGGGTCTCCTTTGCAGATGCTCACAGGTCCTAGGAGATGGTGGGGACATTTGGGAGAAGGGGATTCAAGGGGATAGGTTGATGGCTTTATACTGTCCTACCTACAGAGCAAGTTTGTAGGAAGAATTGGTTAAGTGCGGGGGAGGGCGGTTCACCCAGGCTCTGCCTTTGGTGGAAGGAAGGACACACTTCCCCAGATAAAGGGGTCATTGAGAGGAGACAGCAGGTTTGTCTAGGCCAGGATGAGCCAGATAGATCCAGGGGCAGTGGGAGGGGTGGATTAGGCCCCTGATGGACTCTGGCCTGCCTGTCTGCGGCACTTGCTTTTCTATACGCGTGCGTGCTCCCCTGGGCAGGGGCCACGCTGTACTGTGCCATACATCTCTGTCAAAACCCCTATGAATAAATTAACCTTTCTAAAGATTAGCACACTCTAATACCTCAGGGTTTTTTAAACAGAACAAATGCTAAAAATATTTTGACAGAGCTCACAGAGTTTGCAGGCTGGCTCATCAACAAAGGCAGGGTCCAGTGTCCCTTAAAGGGCCAGACTTACTGGTTGCCACTTAGAGATGTTACCTCCATGCCTAGACACTGAATGGAGACACAGCCCTTTGAGAGGAGCGGTGTCTGCCCTGTGGGGTAGGAGCCTGGAAGAGAACAGAACCATGGTCATGGTGGGGTCTCTGTGTTGGTCTCTGTTTCTTCATATGGACGTGCTCTGCCACGCTACTGCAGTCCTTATTTATAAAGGCCTTGACTCTCAGGGTGAGGTGCGGCTTGGCATGAAGGTTTTCATCCCACATCAACTGCAGGAGGCAACTTAGGGCGCTTCCAGGCTCTGGATCTGGGCTTCTCTCTGGAAGGCAAAGAGAAGCCCGTGTCTCAGGCAGGGTCTTCTTCACAAGGGCTCAGAGGAGGGAAACTGGAATCGAGGGCCACAGGGATGCCATGAGTTTGGGCTGAGGGCATCTTGTGACTCCATCTGTAGGGCCATGATATCTCCGGGCAGTGGGAGACAGACCTCGGGGGACACTCTGGGGAGCATCTGTGTGCATGAAAGAAGCTAGCTTCCTGCCTTGAGCTGGAGGGGACCACTAAGGACCGTGGCGAACGTGACAGCATGGCCGGACCAGCAGGCACCAGGAACAGAGGTGGCACAGCTGGTGGGGTCTGCACGTGCTCCACGTGAAGCTGAGCTGAGGCATTAGGGGAATGGAGGAGGCAACTGGATCCTGCCTTAGAACAGACACTCAGCTCTATGAAGCTCCTCTTGTCTTACACTGGCCTCAGAGTTCAGTCAGGCTGATGCTGGTCAGCTACCTAAGATGGAAGGCTCAGTATATGTGGGCCCTGGAACCTGGCTCCTGCCTCTGGTCCCAGACCTACCTACACTCCTGGGAGATGCGGTGATAGTGTACAGGGGTCCTGTGTTCCTGGGGTACCCATGGCCAAGAGTTCAGTTGGGCTAAATAGAAACCTGTCATTTGACCTGTTGACCAAAAACCTCTTTTCTCTGTAGGGGGCAGACCTCCTCCTTCCAGCGTACCTTAGACCCTGTTCCAGACCATCGTAGGTAGCAGAACTTTACTGTCTGCAGTAAAGCCCATAAAGCCAGACAAAATAGAACCTAGCACCTGCCCTTGGGAAACCTGGGTACAAATGACATCTACGGAATGGATGTTGTGTAAGAAAATCAACGTTTAGGACAGGGCCACCATGCTGGTACTGTCAGGGCCAAGCTCAAATGCAGGCACCTAGCCTTGGCCAGGCCTCCCTTCCTGGAGCAGGAGAGATAAGACCATCAGTTTAGAGCACATTTTGATGGTGTGAGCTGGCTGAACCTGGGTCCAGACATTCTGTTACGGGCAGCTTTAGATGTGGCCTAGCAACTCAAGGCTGTGTCCCACCTGCCCAGGGGGAAGCTCGGGCTGAAGCCCATCCCAGAAGCCCCTCTGGAACATAGTTCCTCTGTTACATCTTTTTACCTGTTGAACACTCTGAGGCACAAAGGGCTGTTAGAACATTCTTCAGAAATGCTTATTGGGTTTGGGGTGGAGGCCGCAAAGGGTTTGTGGTGATCTTATGGGGAGAAGCCAATCAGCCTTCAGTTTGCCTCTGTGTACCTCATATTGGATATGCTGCAGGTCTTCAGTGACACTGGGGACAAGATAACAACATAGGTTATCTGGACAGGCCCCCTGAGGTTGTCTGAGACTGTGCAAGGCCTTCATCCATCAGAAGCCTCTCACCCTGGACAGTCTTGGGTTGGTTTGGTCATTGGGCTTCTCTGTGAAGGCAGGAGGGATGGCCAGGTTCTATAACTGTACCTGGGAGTCAGGATGGGAAAAAGAAGACCTTTCCTAGGGCTCTGGCTTGGGAGACTGGGGCAAGGCTGAGGCGGCCCAATGTTTGGGGATTGCTGAAATCATTCAGGTATCTCTGGAACCTACCTCTTGTCTTTCCACCAGGGACCAAGATTTAACCCTCCCTATCTGCCTGAGCATTTCTTCTCTCAATGACATAGGTATAGCTGTCTTGGCCTCATTCTCAGTGGGTGGAGCCTTGAGATGGGATGGAGATGATGGTGATGATGGTGATGGTGATGGGTGTGGTGGTGGTGGTAATGATGGAGGTGGTGGTGATGGTGGTGATGACCACTCTCCCTTGAGTGCTTACTGTATTCAGGACCTGTTCTGAGCCCTATCCCTGCCTCTATGTAATCCCATCACAGTTTTTAGGCAGGCACTGTCATTACCCCTTTGCCTCAGACAAATGCCCAGAAGTACAGGAAGGACTCATTTTTATACTTCTACCTCACGCAAAGTTGGACAGGGATAGCCAGAAGACAGAGGGAAACCTGGAAAAACCCACAGAATTGAAGCAAAGATGTTTCCTCAGGCCACACGGAATCAGAGCTCTACGATCTGGGTTATACTGGGTGGGCCAAGCAGATGAGGTTCCCTCCCCCCAACGTCACTGCCTTTCTCCTCAGAGTTCTGTTCAGAATGTAGACTAATAAGTCAGCAGATGCATGTGTGAGGGTGTCACTTTGAGATACCAACCCTCTGACTGGACCAAAGCAAATCCACCACTGATATTTTAAACGGTGTATCAAAAGCTTCTTGTAGAAGAAGGGACCATGAAGATTGCTTGGGGGCAAAATCAAGTCCCTGATGCATCTTAGTGGAGGGAGTGGCTACAGTGAGTTAGAGTCAAACTGGGGTGCACATTTTGGATGAGGTGACTCCAAGAAGAGAGTTTTCCCCATGAGTAAAACTTGAGGTGGGCAACACCACAGGCCTGAGCTTATACCACTGAGTCCCTACTGTGGGTGAGGCTGTGTTGGGGTCAGCAGGCCTGAGGTCCATGGGCTTTCTGTTCCTCTGACACAGGGGTTCCCACTGCCAGCTGGCATGGTGATCAAGCAGCTGGAGGTGTCAGAAATCAGGAGTCCCCATAGTAAAGGCGCAATATGAGCAAGGGAACAAGACAGGGTCTTGGAACTTCAGAGATACAGAGGTCTCATGTTTGAAGGTCATTGGGAAAGGCTGTTAGTTGGGGTGGCTAGTTTAGTGAGCTCTGACAGACTGTCCCTGCTGGTGCACCCCGGGTTGGCCCCACAGCTGGTAGGAGTGGCTCCTCTGAGAGTGATCATCTTGAACTGTGGAGGCAGGATGGTCCTTCTCTGGCCAGCTGGCTCCTGTCTGTTCTCAGCCTCTTTGGCTTCTGTCGTTCTCTGTTGTCAGAGTACAGACACTGGTGCAGACACTGGGCCTCTGTGTGTGTCTGTGTTCTGGGGAGGGGCTCACTTTAGGAGGAGCAGACTTTGTGGGGGTGTCGAGGGGTGGCATCCCTGGTTCTGTCCTCACCAACATAGCCATGCGCAGTAGCTTTTACAAAAGGTAATTCAGCGAGTTTTGGAGCGAACCCTGAGGTTTGATCACAAGGACCTCTATTTATAGATTCCACTCCTCTCTGGGGTCGGTCAGCCATCCGTACACTTTGGAGAGCTTATAACTTGGTTATTAAATTTAGAGCTGGCTTCGGCTCTAATTCAGAGTGAAAACTGCATACCATGGGGGGAATCCCGGGAATGTATTTTGGGGAGATTGCCAACAGGCCAGTTTCTAGGACTCCTGCCCCAGAGATGGGCAGTGGGCCCAGGAGACTCCACGATGCCTGAAGACCATGCTCAACGTGTGGCAGCCAGCTATCTCACACCAGGTGTCTGTCACCCTTCAGCAGCCAGGGTTACAAACTAGAATCTAGTGGCTGGCCTGATATTACCAGTGTTCTCTGGGTTGAATGAAGCCATTTGCTAGCTCCTGAGATTTTTGGTGACTCTGGGAGGGAGTGTTCTTACAGGGACCCCCGCGGGGGGGGGAGAGGGGTGAGGACAGTTTGAGAATCCAGATGGACCTGTTCGTGGGACAACTTTGCTTACTGTTCTTGTATCCTTGATGTGGTGCAGAACCCTGGGTCAGGATGCTGTGTGGGAGGGGCTCACTCGAAGTCCTCATCCTTGCAGCTACCTTCCAAAGCCCCCCTTTGCGCTCTAGGATGGCTTCCGATCCACACTCAATGCTTCTGAAGCTGTGCAGACACTACCCAAGCCTTATAATCTCAGTGACTAGTAGGAGGCAGAGGTATCTAGAGAGAATTTGGCAGAGTAACCAGGACTCCTGACCCTGCAGCCTCTGGGCAGTGTTGATGGGAGATTCCCAGACCTCACAGACCTCACAGTCTTATATCTGTGACACAACAGGTACTCTGGAACTGGAAGAGCAGGGAGCCTAGCCTAGATGGTAGGTGCTACCAGCCACTGGCCAGCAGGTGGCGTGCCTTGCCTACTTTCCCTGCCTATACATGGCTCTCCTCTGCCAGGCTGGGCCCATCTGGAAATGTTTGATTTGATAGAGTGTCGCTTTACATTGGAGAAATGAGCGTAAGCGGTTTTTTAACCCACCAAGTGAGAAATGTGATCTGGGTTTTACTGTCGACCCTTTAAATAAAAAACAGATCGCTTATTAAACCATTATCTGTTGTGGACGAGGCATCGAAAGTGGACCCTGACTGGACATCCACACAAAGGGATGACTGTGTCTTCTGTCTATATGAGGGTAACCTGGGCTACTATCACTCCCAAGGGACCAGGCAGGGGCTGGCACCCATTACTCTATCTTTGTGTGAAGGTTTTTGTTCTGGCAGAAGCTCTCCCTTCCCATCAAGTTGGCTGAAGGAGCTATAGGGACTGACCAAGTCTGAATGATGGATCCTAAAAGCTGGGAACTCCAAAGCCATGAACATGCTTAGAGCTCCCTGGGGGATCCATTCCTTTGACCCCTGCTCTGGAGTGCTGGGATTCCATTGTGCTGTGGCTCTGGATGGAGCTGTCTAGAAGCTGGGGGAGAGCAGCATCTAGCTCTTGCATGGTGCTGATGGTGATGTGTGTGGTTGGTGCCCAGTATTGCACACAGGGCCTTTCCTGGAGCTGCAGGCAAGTCAAGCTTCTAAGCTAGCTTACACACGCAGAGGACACAGGCCCAATGGATGTGGGAGGCAAGGAAGGGGAAGATGATTGGCTCCTCACTTCTTGGGTAAGACCTATTCTGAGTTGCCCAGTCTGGTGTGTGGGGTATCTGTTTTGATCCTCTCTGTTCCTCAAGGTCTGATGTTATAGGCCTGTTTGCTGTGTTGGGAAAATGCTTCTTCATCCTGCTTTGAGGAAAATGGCCCTGGAAAGCCAACACAAGGTCCTGTAATTCCAATAGATGCAGGCATCCTATGTTGAACAGGTACTGAAGACAGACACACAGTAGTTCCGCACTTCATCTATCCTTTAAGGGTGTGACCCTGGAGGTATCCTCAGCGGGAACACTGTGGACATCAGTGCCCGTACAGGGTGGGAGTCAGTGGGCATGTGGCTCAGTGGTTATCCCTGCAGTGAGCCCAGGTGCTATCTCCCTCAGCTTTGTTGTTCAGTAAAGCTCTGTGTGGCATAGAGCCCTGATCTGGGGCCTCAGAAATGGGCACCTAAAGTCCCTTTAAGAGTGGAGACACTTCCTGATCACGAGCCTGGCTGTGTCACCTACCCTCTGACCCAAGATTCCTGGTTGGGGTTCCAGAGCAGTCAACAGAGAGTCTTGGGAGGCAGCCTGAGGGTTGTGGAAGCCTTTGGGGGGGTATAGGCAGTGGGGGAGGGAGACTGGGACTAAGGAGGTTCTAAAGAAGCTGAACTGAGCCAGCATCCAGCAAGTCAGTGCCAGGATGAGGGATGTGTTTGTGTTCCTGCTCAGCATCCCGTGATAGTGAGGACAACCTTAAGCTGGTAACCTGATTCATCCTGCTAGCTCTTCGCTGCCCTGCTACTGGTGCAGTGAGTTTTGTATCAGGCTTCAACGGCAGTCACTGAGAGCTGCAACCCTGCTCCACAGATGAGAAAAGGAAGGTTCAAAGAGTCTCCGAGAGTGTCCCAGGGTCACACAGCCACAAGTGACAGATATAAGCTGGGATTCCTGGAGTGGGGGTAGGGCAGAAGCCCAGTGGGTGGATCCCTTTACAGGCACACTGGTGGAATGGGAGGAGAGGTTCTTAAGTTCCCAAGGGGCCAGGAAACGGCAGCTTCCTTCCCTCTCCAAGTCTGGCAGCCACAGGGCCTTTGGGCCAGTGTGAGTACAAGGTCACACCCTCCCTACAATTTGGTCCCCAATGACTCTATTGGTTGTACCTTCATTGCTATGCCCTGCTGCTCATAGTTGATTGGTTGGGGACAAATTTATTTCTGCTGTCACAGCCAATGGAAATATGCTTCTGTCCGAGTTACCATGAGGTTACAGTGACCAAGCTGGGATTGGCTGCTTTAGGAATTTATGGTCCCTGGTGGAGATAGCCAGTCCAGGGACCACTAGACTTGCAGGCTTTGCTCCTATCATTAAATAAAGGCTCAAAGTCAAGGCAGAGACCCTCACAGGGGATGGGTGGGTTGTGAATTACCCTCTCCTAGCGGCTATGTCAAATTGGGGAGACTAGGGTAGGGTATATCCACTTGGCAGGCTTGATTCAGGTGAGGACAGGGTCCTAGACCAAGGGGACTGCTCAGTCTGGTGTCAAGGTAGCTCTCAGTCTTATATGTACAACCAAAACATTTCCATTCTTCCATGCTATGACCCAAAGTGCTCTCAGCCATGGCCACCCTTATTCACAATGGGTGAATTCAAGTGTAGTAGTGACACCCCGACTAGCCACCCATCCGTAAGGCTCTGCTGAGAGCACGGCTCTTGAGCTCTTCTTCCTGGCTGCCTCCCTGACAGTGTCTTCATTAAACCCTGGTGCTATCGATAAACTGGTATTAACTAGTGTTATGCTGGATGTCTGAAGCCTTCTTGGTCTTTGGTGGCCATGAGTACTAGGCTCCTGGAGGTCCCTGTGTGCCATCTTATACTGAGAGACAGCAAGCAAGAGTGCTTTAACCTTGTAGCCAGAGTCACCACAAGACAAGGAAAGAGAATTAGATCCATCATGGTTCCAGCAGGAACCATGGGGTGGGGCATATGCAGGAACATTCTGCTCTGCCTGTCTTTTATTTCCCTGTGTGGGGATCCCAGAGTACCTGGGTGTGGAAGAGGAACTGTATGTATGCCCCTTTCTGCCCATTGCATCCCCAGAGAGCTTTGGTAAGATAATTCTGCTATGGTCCTGGCACAATGTCTTAGTTACTTAGTTTCTATTACAGTGATAAAGCCCCATGACTCAGGCAACTCACAGAAGGAAGGGCTTACTTGGATGGCAGTCCCAGAGGATAAGAGCCCATCTCCGTCACCAAGGAGGGAGAGTCGGGTAACAGGCACCAGGTGTCATGGCAGGAAGAGCTGAGCGCTCTTATCTGGAAGCTCAGGTAGGAAACAGAACTGCTTGAAATGGCTCAAGTCTTTAATTGCTCAAAACCCACCCTCTGTGACATACTCTCTTCAGCAACTACACAACTTCTAGTGATTCTAGGCAGTGTCACCCTCTGGGGACCAAGCACTCCAGTGCTCTGGATGGAGGACACCACATTCAGATCACCACACATGGTAACCCCTACTTCCTTGGGCAGAGCCTCTTGCATGTAGATCCTGGGTCCATGTGCAAAGGGAAATGGAGGCTCAGGGATTGGATGCTGCTGCCAGGTACAGAGGTCCCAAGGTCAGGCTCCAATGCGAGGGCTTTCTGTCCTCTCTCAGAGACTGTCCTATCTTCAGGATGAGAGCCAAAGGAGACGGAGACACACAGGCTGTGCTGAGGTAACTGAGCAGGGCCTGGTGGCAGTAATCCCAGTGGAGGCCTCCAGCAGTATCTCCTCAGCCCAGTAGCTCCTGTGGAGGGCATCTGTACTCAGGTCTAGGAAGGGGCCTGGGGTGACTGCCACAGTATAGCCCTAGGCTGTAGGCTCTGAGGCCTTGTTTACAGTAGTTAGTGTTGGAGGCATGGAAGGGGTGTAGGGTAGAGAGAATAAGGGCACAGGATAATCTTGGTCTTGACCTTATAAAGGTTCAAGGATGAGTCAGATAAGGACTGGGAGATGGGATGTAAGGGCAGAGGCCCTGAACTATGAGTGTGGTTTCTGCCCTGCAGGCTGGGTGGTCACAAATGAACTCACTTGCTCTGCCTTGCATAAAGGGACCTGGAGATCTGGGGTTAGCTTAAGCATGTGTTGGATGCATAGGACAGTTAGTTACTTCTAGGATACTTACCCCCAACCTCCTCCCCTGGTCTACTTGCCCAGCTCCTGGAACCAGATGCAAGTGCATGCTTCGGCAAGCTTCAACCTGGTAGGCAACACACGTATGCCAGCTTTCACACCAGTATCTCTAGTGCTATTCATCTATCTGGCTTCCACCGTGTCCCAGGCTAAGAGCTGGCCTGTGCTTAGGAAGGATGATTCTAATTAGACCAATAGTAATAGAGTCACTCAACTCCTTTGCTGCGGAGGCTGTGGTGTCTGCTGTGAGACCTTGGGTATAGCCCCAGTAGTAGCATCGTGCTGCAGACTCTGGGGGGATACTTAGGGCTTCTGTCTAGAATGGAGCACAGAGAGCTACACACGGCCCAATGGAAGGACCAGTAGACCCATCCTGCTTACACAGGCTTCTAAGAAGGGTAGTGATTAGGATCTGGGGCCAGCCAGACTAGGACCTGATTCTTCATGGTTCTTACCGATAGCTTTGACATGATACTTACTCACTGGCTCGCAGAAATGCACATAGAGAGCCTCTGAGAGTTCGAAATATTATCTGAATGCTGGCTATCCCGCAAGGTCACTTGGAGAAGCCGAGGCATCCACCCACCCTTTGTCTAATCCTACTGCCCAAGACACTCTGACCATAGGAATGCAGAGGGTCTGAGTACTGGTAGGGAATTGTGGGGGGCCTTGTTTGGCCTGGATAAAGTTCCTGGGGCCACAGCTTGGCTGTGAAGGGAGGCCTGCTCTGCTCTAGAGCCTAGCACAGTTGTGTTTAGCAAGCAGAAGGCTGAGGAGACACTATAGCTCCTGGATTGTTGGGGTTCTGTTCCCAAACCCATAAAATTCTTATTCTGAAATCACACTGTCGCTGGTACCTTAGGGGACACAGTTGCCAAGACTGGGACCCCACATCTTTCCCTTTTTGCTGGCCAGCGGGCAGCTCATGGGCTATAACCCAGGGCTGGAATTGGCTGCTCCTTAGCATGGCACCTGGCTTCTCTGTACCACATAAGGGAAGAAGCTTAGATGGTGGTGCAGACAGCATAAATCCTTGACTCTCCAGGACAGACTCTACTAGCTTAGCCCAAGCTAGTACTGGTTTCCTAGCTTGGCCACTCTCAGCCCTCCAGCTCCAGTAAACATAAAACATGAGATACCCTCATTGTATACTTAAAACCTTAGGGACTGAGAGAACCTGGTGTCTACAGATGAGACCCCTGAGCCAGGCCATCTCTCTAAGAGATGGGCAGAGCTTCCATAGCCCCTTTGAGCACAGGGTCCACAACAAAGTGGCAGCTTTTTGATGCCCACTGACTGCACTCCCAGCAGAGGTCACGGCCAGTCTCTTACACGGTCTGGTGCTCCCTAGCACCAAGGCCACATGGGGACCTTCCACACATCTGCATTCTCCCCAGGTCAGCTGCTATGTGGGGGCAGGGTTGGCCAGGAGACCTGGGTTTTATTAACCCTGAGTTTTCCCCAGGCCTGGAAAGCATTGCAAACTTAACCGACGTCTGTGGTGTGATCGTATCAGGCACCCATAGGCCCAAACTGCTTCCTTCCTCTGTCTCGAAGATTGACAGCTGTGTAGACATAAAGGCATCTAGGGTGTTCATCTAGGCCAGCCACATCTGGATGGATTCTGCTCCTCTGTCTCACCCAGAAGACAGAGGCAGGAGTGTGGGGGTCCTTGCCTAAGGCACGGGGCACTCCACTGTTTTGTGTGGTACAAACCTTGCTGGAGGCCTAAGCCGGGCAGGGGGAGGGCGGTCCACAGAGAACTACGTATGCTGCAAATGCAAACTGCAGGGGAGACCTGCTGAGGGTCTGCAAAGCCAACTTGAGCCCCAGATGTCAGTGCCTGTCACCCCGGAGGAGGAACATTCAGACCAGGATGGGCGGGTCACTGCCCACAGCCAGCCCCATATCTGCCATGGGTACCTTGATTTACTGTCCCTGCTTCCTGACTGGCCTTCCCGAACACCCGGCCCCTCCTGCCCCCACGTTGCCCCGTGCGGCTGAGCTTGGGAAAATCTATTACCGCCAAGCCATTAATCTGGGGCTGCCGCCTCAGGCGCTTTCTGGCCCCTCTATTTAATGGGCTCTGCTTCCTGAGCTTCGGAGCCGTGCCGTTTGCCTCTCTTGATCAGCTTTGTTTAATTATCAAAATATTTGATGCAGAAAATTGACATTAGTTCTGAAGGTTCTGCCCTCCTCCCCCCACACGGCTCCTGGTGACATTGAGCAGCTCAGCCAAGGCACCAATGGCCTTAAAATAGCAAATGGGCACTATCCTGGGCTAGGCTGGGCTAGGTGAATGCATGAGGATATAGTGAAGTTTTTCCCCCTGTTTTCCAAGTGTGCCTGACCTAGCTGCTGGGAAGGGAGGGGGGAGCTTCTGGGAATGACTGGAGTTGGGGATAGTTTTTCTGAGCTATCATGGGGACTCACATGCCCTTTGTCCTGTCTGAATTAAGCAAGCACCTGCTTTGCACACCTGAGCTCTGGCCTGGCTCAAATTGAGTCCTGCTGAGGAATAGCTCAGAGGTCTGAGGGTATACTGCCTTTTGTGTATCCTGTCTACCTTGACCCCTCCTGGAGCAGAACATTTGAGGGACCTGGTACATTGAGGAGGTCTAGACAGCAGAGCCTCCTGCATGAGAAGCAGGAGGGACCATCCAGGACATCTGTGTATTCAGAACCTGTGATAAGTAGAGCAGGAGCCTGGGCCTGGAGGGACTGTGGGTCCATAGGTCCTGGCTGGGCTTCGTTGGTGTGATGATCCCTGAAAGCTTCTGTTCTGGTTAGTCCTGAGTAGTGTCAGAGTTGGTGAGTGCTGAGCACACTCTCATTAATGTTCCAGGCTATGACGGGCTTTGTTGGGAGTGTGGCATTGGTCTTGGGGACTCGTGTGTGTGTGTGTGTGTGTGTGTGTGTGTGTGTGTGTAGAAGGACATGGGTGCACATGTGAGCTCCTATTGCACAGGCATGTCTGTGGCATGTTTGTCTGTGATCTCATGCATAAAGGTACATGTGTGACTTGCATGTGCCTGCCTCCTCTGTGAAAACATTCATAGGCCCTCTGGTGCTGTGTGAACTTTTAGTCCTGTAATTTGAGTCCCTGCCCTGTGTTCTGTGTGAGCTAGTTTTTGCTTCCAGAGGTCAATGGCCACTGGAATTGGCTTCTTGGTCCAAGTGGCCAAGCTTAGAGAGCCCAGGACTCAGTGCTGTAGCATCTGGAGTCACGGGCCTCTGAACAGGGACGGCACCAATCACGAACGCCCCGGAGGAATATTGCTACCATCGTCACCGCATCGGCAGACCGGGAATTCATTTATTGGCTGGTAGTCCCCTAGTCTTGGGTACACACAGGTCGGCATTTGTCCTGGGATCAGCGGATTTTCAGATGTCAGATAATTTTCAAAACAGAAACTAGTTTCAAGGTTGAGAAGGTACCATTATGAAAAACAAATAGTGGTCCGGCCGAGACTCCGGGCTTTTCACTTCCAATCGATGTCCCTGGGGGAGGGGGAGGACAAAGGGAAGGTGTCACAGGCCTGGGGGACAGAGCTCAGAAACAGTTGAGTTTTCAGGAAATGAAGAAGAGGAAGAACAAGCAGGGATGTGACATTGGGCACGGGGATCTCTGAACTGCTCAGAGAAGCCAAGAGGTGTTGGGGAGTCAATGTTGAGCCGCTTTGCCTGGCTCTGT
>JADRCH010000171.1:1410566-1435566 GCA_019843965.1 Rhynchomys soricoides | reverse complement strand
CTACAGGGGTCTGAGGCTGTGCTCCATTCATCACTATTCAGCTTGCTGGAGAGTCTTGGCCTGGACTTCAGATGTACCCTAGGAGGGGACAACTGTCCCATGTGTGCACCTGTACCGTAAGAGGACTTGGTTCTGAATTTGAGACTGGATGGGGTTCTTCCAACTCACTTACTGGGTGATGATCATAGAGGCTTACCCTATTTGACTCCCACATCCTGAGCCATACCCTACCTCATAGGTTTGGTGTGAGGGAGGAGAAAGGCACCCAGTGGGCTGTTATTAGGGTCCCACAAGCTCTAGCAGGCCTGAAGTGGGGTTGGGTAAGACTAGCCTTATACCTGCCTCTGGGCATTTCCTGTAGCCTTCCTAGCTGGAGTGGGCATGGGCTGGGACTGTCTGCAGACCCATGTCTCCTCGGCCATTTTAGTTCAGCCTTTTGCTGGGAGGCACAGCCAGAGCTTAGTGCTGCTACGCAGAGGATTGGCATGTGGCCAGGCTGAGGTGCTGATCTGAGGGAAGTTCTCCACCCGTCTTGGCAGTCAGTCCTTACTGGGAACACTGTGGGCTCATCCTTTGTGGAGAGCAGCTTCCCTCAGCGTCTGCCATGACTGTATCAAAAGCACAGGTGTTCAGATGTCATAGAACCTGCTGATCTGGGAGTGAGGTTCACATGATCCTCTGTACCCGAACACCACCACAGGACAGACCACAGCACTCTGAGCTTCTTCTTCGGTGTAAACACAGACCCTGCTGCTTTTGCTCTTGTCCAGACTTCCCCTTGCAAGGGTGGCTTTGGATCAGCCCTGACCCGTGATGTAATTGGGCAGCTGGCTCATGGGAATCAGTGAGCGTTGATATGGAATTAAAGTGTCCAATGCTGTCTTAGTCAGGTGTCAATGTGGCCAGCGGCTTTCATATCACTGATTAGGGTAGCCTGCGGCAGGGTCTGGAGGTGACCAGGCTTGTCCTCAATAGCACCAGAGTTCTGGTAGACTATTTACTGAGGGAGACTGCTGTTGAGTCCCTGGGATGCCCAGAGGGTTGGAGGTCAAGGAGAAGACCCTGGGCTGGGAGGTTGCAGCTTCTAGAAGCCACTGTTTGCTGCTAGACCAGGGACAAATGCCTTCTCTCCATTTTCTCCCTGGTAAAGTGGGAGACTTGGCCAAAGGCCTCTGATCTTACTTGGGGAACTGGACTCTTCTTTGATCACCCCCAACTCTAGGGTTCTGTACTGTGGTCTTTCTGCATGGTGGATTAGAGATTGTGGGGTAGCGTCTAAAGGGAAACCTATGTTGGGTGTTCTGCTGGAAGTCTTCCCCTGGTAGTGCTCCTTCTCTCTGATCTCAGAGAGAGGCAGAGTCCTCTGGCCTTTTCAGAGGGAAGAACCAGGGCTTTGGAGAACAGGTTCTGCCCAGAGAGTGAGTGGGCTTCACATGCTGCTCTGAATAGAGGGACTGAGGTGAGGGGCTAAGCTTAGCTCCACAGGGTGGGACAACTCTAAAGTGGGGAAAGCAGAGTGGCAGGGAAATGGGGAGCTCCCTGGAGTGCTCTGGACAGCTATCAGAAGGGCTAGCTCCACTGGGGGCAGACTAATCAACTGTTTCCACCCCCTCCTTCCTGCAGGCTCATGTTGTTCCTGGTGGCCTTAGAGTAGGTCTGGCACAGGTCTCAGTTCCTGAATGTCTCAAGTGAGACATGGTGAGACACCCTCAAGAGAACTCTAAATCTGAAATTCCCACCAGAGTGTGTTCCGTTTCTGAGCTGGTGGCCCTAGTTCCAGCCACACTGACTCTATCTCGCCTCCCTGTGTCTACCCAGAACCGGAGCAGGGCCTAGAAGATAGCCTTTGATGTCAGCTGTTGTTTGATGTCCCCTTTCTTGGGGGAGAAGCTGTGTGTTGCCCTGCTTCAAGTAGTAGGACTTCCTCACTTATAGAGGGTTCCAGGGGAGGCACAGAGATATAGGAGATTGTCCCTCCAAAGAGCTGGCGGTGACTGGAGTGGGGGAGGGGATGCAAGTCAGAGAACCAGAAGTCAAGGACTGGCTGGGCCAATGTCCTTGCCTCTAGCCACAGGCCAGGGGCTTTTTGCTAGGGGTTAGGACTGCTCACCATACACAGATCATAGCTGGTTGTGGGGAAGCCAGGGCTGAGCCTGTGGCTGCTGGGATGACAGGGTGGAGGAGATGGCCTCATGGACCTGGGGGCTAGTCCTGGTCCCTTCCTGATCACCATCTGTCCTGACTGAGAATATGTGTGGGAGAGCAAAGGCTGCCCTTCTATGCCAGGTCAGTGGGGCCTCACTGCCTGCACCTCAAAACACCCTGTCCTCGGCCGGGCACGGGGACCAGAGTCGAGCTGCCTGTCTCAAGCTGCTACTCCATTTGATCCGTGGAGCCCAGGACGTCTCTAGGAGAAAAATGTGGAAGCAATTACCCCAAAAGCCGTCGTTTGAGTAATTCCCAAAGAGACACCAGGGCCGGTGCTTGCGAAGCCTGGTGCGCGGCGCCCTAATGAAGCAATTAAGGCAAAGATCCTCTGACTTTGATCTCGATGGGGTAATTTTTACAAAAACATCACGGAGTGATAGATACCCATAACTCAGAGTCCTTAATTGTACTTAATTTGTTTGGAATACGAATGTGCATTTAATTAAACCCCAGCTCGGCCCGCATGCTTCAAGCGGGGCTGTCAAGGAAAATTAAGACCCAGTTTGCTTTCAAAGTTACTGGTTTTTATCAGGCAAGGACAGCAGTCTTCGAACAGAAGGTTCGAGATAATTAGGCAGAGAGCTACAACCCCAGAAAGTAGAGAGGGGCACCATGGTGGGGGAAGGGCAGGTGAGACCGGGCCACAGTTATAGGCAGCAGGGCCCCTTCTTACCCAGACCCCAGCTCAGAATGGGGGCTTGGAAAAGCAGATCTGTGTCACAGCTGGTGCAGGGATCATGGCACCGAATGTCCCACTTCGGGAATGTTCAGAGTCCAGTGGAGGGAAACTGAGGCACCAAGGGAGCATCTGGTCCTGTCTATGTAGCCCGGGAAGCTCCAGCACCATGTGATGGTACGAGTCTCCTCACCTCTCCACAGTCAGCTCACGTCCCTTCTTGGAGGTTATTCTGTTCAGTTTGGGGTGCTCTGGCCCTTGATGTCAGGACCCTTGTAGGTGATACTGCAGGAGGTGGGGTGATTCTGAGCATGGGACATCCCAGGCAATAAGGATCTCTCTAAGATGGAGGTAGGGCAGAAAAGCAGAGGAACAGAGGGGCAGAGGGGCAGGATGCAGCCCATTTTATTATTTAGTCAGTCCCAGGATCCTGAGAATTGCCAGCCCCTGTTGGTTGAGACAGTAGAGTGGTCTTAAGTGGCACAGCAGCTGAGGACTAGGAAAAAGTGTGTTTCTGTCTTTCCACAGAAAGTCAGAACATAGGCACACGGGTACACATCTGCCAACCACCAGGCACAAAATACATAGTGAACATGTAGTACTGGCTAATATATGTATGTAGACACACAGGCATGCCCCACACTGTACATAGACACACATATGCTCATGCACCACATGCCAGGGAATGCATACAGCTACATACAAGATACAAGGTGCACATGTAACACATGTTAGTAAACCCACGCCAGCATTCCCCATCATGTATACATACATACACATATACATACATACATGACACATGTATATACATGTGTAAATCCCTATATAGTATAAATGTATATGCATACAAGGATGTACCTGACATATATGCATACAGATGACACAGTACTGATACAGAAACATGCATAGACAGATGCACATTGGTACACATGCACCCACACATGCACAAACACACATACATGCATGCACAAATGCACACATATGCACAAACACACGCACACACGTATGCACACACACATGTACAAACACACATACACACATGTACACACACACTCACACATACATGCACACACACGTACACATGCACAAACACATGCACGCACGCACAAACACACACACGTGCACACACATATGCACACACATATGCACACACACATGCACACACACACGCAAACAGACACGCAAACAGACATACACACACCTGTGACCTTTCACTCTGCTTGTTGGCTCAGGGCCCTGGCGGTCTCCTCTCTGCACCCCACCCCCACTCAAGTGTCTTACAAGGTGCTGTGCTTGCAAAGATCTGAGAAGAGTCCACTCACTCTATCTAGAGTTGGACTTACTTCCCTGTTGACTTGAAGAGGTGAAAAGCCTCACTCAAGGTCACTGAACAGACCTGACTGGATTGCTGCTTTTCCACCACAGGCGACAGGGGTCTTTAATGTCCCACTGGATCATCTGTAGCTCAGTAGGACCCTCTGGCCCTGGAGCCACCCTTGGTCTCAGGCTCTGGAAAGTCCTGAGTTAGCCTTGGAGAGCAAGCAATACCTTCTGGTCAAAGGGTGGTAGCCTAAGGCTTATTTTAAACCCAGCAGAAGCAAGACAGGGAATTTGCTACAGCAGCTGTGTTACTTTGGGGCTTGCCTGCTTCCTGGACAGTGTGTGGCTTTCTCGTTGCCCTTTGCCCTTGTTCTTAAGATGCACAGAGTCTTTCTCAGTAGACAGTGGGTGGCATTTGAAGGTTAATAATTTATTTAGGATGTCCACAGTGAGAGGACACACCATCTCTAAAACTGCCCCTTGGGTTGTTGCTTTGGCAGGAGGCATAGTGAGGAGATAACCTTGGAGAGCCAGCGTCCGGCGCAACGTCTGACCCTTCCAGCTCTTTGGCTCCCAGTAGCTACAAACACATCCTCTGCTTTGGTAGAGAAACAAGGCCTGGATGTAGTGTAGCCCACCAGTGCAGGGCCCCTTGTCCTCACCTGGACTGTGGGGGGTTGTAGTGCTTTCTTGCTCTGATCTCCGGAGAGAGTCTTGTTCACTCTGACTCTCACCTTGACAAGCAGGGCATTAGCAGAGGTACAACTTCTGTCCTCAGACAATCTTCACACTCCAGTCACACCAGAGCACTTTGCTTACCAAGTGTGAAGCCGGGTTTGGAAGTGACTGCGAATCACACTGCATGACTCAGACATACAGATGCCCACAGCTCTATGTTGTGTCCAGAGCTAGGAAAGGTGCTGTGCATGAGTTCTGAGACCATTGCAGCAAAGTAGTTAACTGGAGTTAACAGATACTTCCTACTGTCAGGATTAAGGCTAGGAGCCAAGGTAAAGGTACAGGCAAGCTGGTTTCTTGTGGGCTGTTCGGGAGTGTGATGGTTTGTATATGCTCAGCCCAGGGAGTGGCACTATTAGAAGGTGTGGCCTTGTTGGAGTAGGTGTGGCCTTGTTGGAGTAGGTGTGCTAGCAGCCTTCAGATGAAGATGTAGAACTCTCAGCTCCTCCTGTACCATGTCTACCTGGATGTTGCCATGTCCCTGCCTTGATGATAATGGACTGAACCTCTGAACCTGTAAGCCAGCCCCAATTAAATGTTGTCCTTTATAAGACTTGCCATGATCATGGTGTTTGTTCATAGCAGTGAAACCCTAACTAAGACACCGAGTCTGCTCTGGATCCCTCTGAACTTCAAGTGCTCATGGTCTGGACTTATGGCAGCCTCACCCATGTCTGTATTTCTCTCTCCATGTCATCCTCCCGGTAGGTCTCTGTGGGCAGTTATCCCTTCCCCCTTTTTTATAAGGGTGACATCATACAGTGTGGCCTTATCTTGCCACCCTACCTGCCACCAGCCTACTTTAAGTCAGGACCTCAACACATCAATTTGGGAACACAGTTCAGCATGCAGTCAGTAGTCCTCAAGAGGTTGTTGTCAGGGCTGTGTGAGCTGAAGTGTATCGGGGTGTTTAGAGAAGCTGTGGCATGCGGCGATGCTGCAAAGTCCTTAGTTATTCCCATCTGACCACTGCATGCCTTATCAGGCAGGGCTCCTAACTTGGAAACAAAAATAATGGCCGTCCAGGACTGGTGGTCACTGTCAGATCCAAAGGAGTGTCAGGATCCCTGGGAACCAGGCTCCTCCATGGGTGGGCTTTAGGAAAGACAATGATCTCAGGAGGAGTGGCAGTCAAAGGATCATTAAAGACTTAAGAAGCCTGTCTTAATGAGAAAGGGGACAGACACTAGCGGAGTTACCATGCCGATACTGAGGACAGCCTCACAGTTCTGGGTCACCTCTTGAGAGGGGTGCTCCTGTGGCTGGGTTTGCAAATGTCAGAGGTTAGAAGCTTGAGTCACTTGTAGTCACCAAGGATGAGCCCCATGCCCTGAACAAAACCAAAGGAGCCAAAGCAAACAGCTCTTCTCCTAGATCAGTCTCCAACCCTCCTCTCAATGCTGTCAGAGGACTCCAAGGAAGCCTTCAGCATGGCGAAGAAGCATCTCAAAGAATGAAGGGTGACCTGGGATGGAGATGCCAGGCCATGATGGGCACTCACCGCTTCTCAAGGCTGCACACACATGTATGTGTTGCCAGCCAACACTGCAGCAGATATAGTTCACACCTCTGCTCCCAGAAACACAACAAGCAATTGTGAGACAAGCAGACTGTTTCTCTCTCTGGGCAAAGGGAGATGAAAGATGACAGCCAGAGTACTGACTTCCTGACAGCGCCACAGAATTGTCTCAGGACCAGGTTTGACACTGTTCGCATATTCTGTAACGTGTAGATTAAACTGCCATACTGACCATTGCTAACTTGCATGAAATCCCAAAGCAACAGACACACAGAAGAACAAAGAATCACTTTTGCACATGCACATGGATATGAACATGCAAATACATCCATGCATTGGCACACAAAATGTATTTGCGTGTTTGCACATGTGTGCACGCTCTTACCTATAAGCCAATGTGCTCAATGCGCACACGCTCACAAGAACAAGCTACTGTGTGTGTGTGCACATACAGGTGTATTCACATGCACCAATGCAGACATGTAGGTATACATGCCCCCTCACACACCTGCACATAGCCACACATCTACTCAGACATAAAAATGCATACACATGCGCACAGCAGCAGTGGTTTCACTTCCTAGAGCTGGTGGTGTGCAGCATCCATATTTACTGCTATCTCCTACTTCTTGTTTGTTCATACTAGCATCTCCACTGACTGGAGTTCACTCCCCTTCCAGTTGCCCCAGAAGATCATTGCAGATGAGTCTGAGTCCTTGGAGGTCCTGATATTCTCCTCCTTCCTCATGCTGCAAGTCTCCTTAGGAAGACCAGGCAGCACCAAAAGACACCCTGGGTGTCAGCTGTATCCTCTCACCAAGATAGCAAGGGTCCATTTGTGCTGGATGTGGAATCCATTTATTCTGCCTGCCAGCTTATTGACACACAGCGTCCTAGTGGACACTTGCTGGCCTTGGCTTTTGTTTCTACATAACCACAGCCACATCACTGGTGAAGTGTTCCTCCCTCCCAGGAACTAAGATTCATAAACCACAGATTCTAAAGCCACAGGGGACAGGAGCAAGAGTCATGGAGTGTGAGGGAGCTGAGAGGAAATGACTGTAAAGCTGGACCCCAGTTTGAGCCCTGTCGAGTATGGCCCCAGGAGGAACAGAGCCTCACCTTGCTCTCCAAAACATAAACCATGGCAGGAGGACTGAATTTCTGACAGGGCCACCCCAATGCTATCATAACTACAACTGGGTCCTTACTAGGCTGCCAGGGTGGGAGTCATACTGCGTGGTTCTCACTGCAGCTAGCCTGGGCACATAACAATGTTGTGCTAACACATGTTGGAAAGGAGGCCCAGCAATCTTCCACATGTTTTGGCACTGCCCAGGAAAAATCCAGGGAAGATCTTAAGAGGAGGCTTACAGCCACCAGTGACAGTGAGGATCTACGAAATCAACCATACTGAGTACAGCGGTGACTCAAATCCCAGAGGCTGCCACCAGAGGGCCTGGGGTGGTTTCTGCTTTGACAGGTGAGTCCTAGGTTAAGGCAGAGGTTGGTTTTCCAGAGGTTTGCTCTCACAGCCTGTACAGAGCAATTCATGTGCTGCTGGAACAATAGCCCATGATCTGCCTGGATCAGAGACTCAGAAGTCTGGAGGCTGGAAGGCTAAGATTGAGCTGTGAACAGGGCTGTACTTATGAGCCCCTGTTTGTGGTTACACTATTCCAGTCTCTGTCAGAGGTCTGTATGGATTCTCCCAGGCCACTGTTTTCGTTTAGGGTTTCTGTTTCTTAGAGATACACTAGTCACTGAGTCAGGACTCACTTTAACCTTTCAAATTTGATTGCACCCATAGAGACCTTGTTTCAAAGTGAGTCTCTGTCACAGGTTCTGGAGTTTAGATTTGAAAATACTTTACTGGCAGACACTGGTGCCAGCCCCCATCACCATGGCAGTACTGTGTAGCTAGGGAAAAAGAACAGGGTTGTTGCTGCATGATCTTCTCTACAGAACTCAAGGAATCTGTGGATATTCCAGGCTTGTACAGGCCATAGATATCCCCCCAAAATGTACCCTGTTCCTTACCTGAGCTCATGTGAGCTTCATATCTTGAATCCCTGGGTCATGCAGGCTACCTCAGGCACATCCACACCTCAGGCTGGCCCTCTATCAGACTAGGTGAACAGGTTGACTCTAACGGCCCTTGCTTTTCAGGACTTTCCTAGGTAGACCCTTGATCTATTGATCTTCCTCCTAGATGGGGGTCAGAAAATGGCTCAGAAATCCCTCTGAGCCTGGTCTGTGCTTCTGTCTTTCACTGTAAATCCTGGGAAGATATGCTGGCAGCACTGAGGTGTGGGCAGGGGAGCAGGCGACATCACAAATGCTGTCTGAAGTCTGAAGTCTGAGCTGCATTGTTCACCAGCACACCCCTGAGCTCTTGATGTCCACAGATTCCTCATCTCCATGGTTATGGATTGTTGCCATCACGCTTACCTTCCTGATTACAGGAGCATCTTGGGTCAAGGGGAGGGTGACAGAAACACTGTATGTACACTGAAGTCCTCACTCAGGTGCTGGACCTCAGGCTATCTTTCAGAAGAATGGGAGAGAAGAAAAGAGAGAGAGGAGAGAGAGACAGAGAGAGAGAGAGAGAGACAGACAGACAGACAGAGACAAAGAGGAGAGAGAAGACAGAGAGACAGAGACATAGAGACAAAGAATGAGAGACAGAGAGGAGAGAGAAGACAGAGACAGAAAGACAGAGAGACAGAGACAGAAAGTCAGAGAGAGAGAAAGAGAGGAGAGAGAAGACAGAGACAGAGAGACAAAGAATGGGAGATAGAATATGATACTAGGGGAAGCAGTCATGTGATATGGAGAGATCAGGGAGGCCAGTCTCCAGCAGAAATCAAAGATGCCTCCAGCCACCAGAAGCTGAAGTACTCAGGGTTTTTCCCAGAAGCCTCTGGAGGGAGTTTGGCCACATTGGAGTGTGGCTTGGTGGCTGGCTGGCTTCCCACCTCCAGAACAGTGAGAGAACGGTGTGTGAGTTATATCAGGATTCCCTCTGGCTGTGGGATCTGTGACAGCAGCAGCTGCGAAATCTAGAAGAGGGTGGCCCTCTGCCTCTGTCAGCCTGCGGAATGCAGACAGAGGCACCTGGGCGGCTGGGCTCCTTGCCTGCTGTTAGCTCTCTTTCTCCAGGCAGCTGTGTCTAGGCTGGACCCTCTTTTGGACACAGAACAGTGGTTGGCGCTCCTGTAAATACACCTTACAGATCCTCTTCCCTGAGTCTTCAGCTCTCATTCCCTTGTTGGCTCAAGGAAACTTTATGGCCCCTGGAAACTTGACTGCAGGCCAGAGGGGTCCAGGCCTGTCAATCAATCAATCTCCCAGGATCACCAGGTTCCCTTCGTTGTGTCAGCCAGTGGAGCAGGCTGCCATGTCTGCTGAGTGAACCCCAGGGGTGATCTCAAACAAATCATTGCTGTGTCCTAATCACAACTCAGTTCCAGCATCTCCAGAACATGGTTCTCAAGTGCACACCTGCCCTCTGAGGGCCCAGTGGCTGAAGAGATAGAGGTAGGTGAGATGCATGGCTGGACAGCTTGGAGAACAGGAACCTCCATGTGGCCCTGACCAGAGGAGGTGGGCAGGGTTCCTGAGGAGGTAAAGCTGGCTTCTCCCATTTGAGGGGACATCTTCTTTGGCAAAGGGGCCTCAGAGAAGTATACAAGATCAAAAATCCCAGCCCAGCCCAGGTCCATTCTCCCACGTGCTCCACATCCAAAGGCCAGATCCTCCTGAAGAGCGCCCACTTGCTCGGAGGGCTTGACAAATCCTGCAGTTCAATTTGCTCTCTTTCTATACTCGATGTGATTACATTCAGGTTTCGTTTCAGTGTTTCTATCCCCGGGGCTAAAAGAAATGAGATTATTTCAGGGCCACCATTGTGGTTCTCCAGTTTTCTGACTGTAGCCAGAGCCCTTCTCATCCTCCCGTAGGTGCTCAGGGCCACCTGAGGCAGCCTGCCCCACCTCTGTGGCCACCGTTGTAAAATACAGCCATACTCCAGGGAGGCCTCTAGTTCATCCCTGCAGAACTTATCCCTGAAGGATTAATCACTGTCCACAATAGTAAGGAAGAGTCTGGGCAGGCACGCACATGTGCACTGGAGAACCTTAGGGTGTGTCGCTGGACTCTTCCTTATGAAGTCCTGGCTGATAGTTCTTTTTAAGAAGGCAGATGCACAGTTGGGGAGATTGTTCAGTCAGTAAAGGGCTGTGTAGGAATCAGTGTCAGTGTTTCAGTGTTGGAGCCACAGAACCCATGTGAAATGTCAGGTGTGGTAGCATTGATCTCAGAGCTGATGGGACAAAGACAGGCAAATCCCTGCAGTTTACTGGCTAGCTATCAAAAGCTATTTGGCAAGCCTCAGTCAGAGAGAGAGACAGAGAGAGAGAGACCGAGAGAGAGAGACCCTGTCTTAACAACAACAACACCCCCCAAAAGGTAGATGGTTCACGGAAATGATTCTTGAGGTTGACTTGTGGCCTTCACATACACATACGTGTCAACACATGAACACATGTGCTTATGTGCTCAAATACAAGAGAAGGCTACTGTGCTGAGCAAGGCCCTTCCCCTGACCAATGCAGGCTTCTTGGAAGTACACTGTTCTTTAACTCTGTTCTGGTCAGCTTTCCGTTTGCTGTGACAAAGTACTCGAGAGAGAGTGAGAGAAGCTTGAAGGTTTGTCTAAGCCCACAGCTCCATAGACTTCAGCCCACAGAGTGTTGCTTACAGGCCTGTGTGCCCAGGAGCCCATCAGGCAGGCATACATCACTGGGCTAACCTAATACCATTCATAGTGCCATCAACTGGGGACCCAGCTGGCAACATATGAGACTTTGGGGCCATTTGCTATCCAGATATCAACAGGCCACCCTAGCAAGATGTGTCATCTCTGAGATCACAAAAAGACAAAAGTCTTTTCCCAGTGGACCAGCTTTGGAGAGTGTGATAGTTTAAATGAGAAATCTCTGCCACATGCTCGTGTATTTGAACTCTGAGTTCTCAGTGGTGCTGTTTGGGGGGTGGCGTGGGGAGGCAGCGCCTTGCTGGAGAAAGCTGGGGACAGGTTTCTGGGATTTAAAACCCACTCTCCTTTTAACTCACTTGCTGCGTCTTCCTTGCTATCAGACATGCTACCTCTCAGCTTCCTGCCACGGTGCCTTCACCCCTTCGTGACTGGACTCTTCCCCAACCACCGGAACTGTAAACCCAAATAAAATCTCTCTTCTTTAAGTTGCCTTTGGTCTTGGTATTTTATCCCAGCAACAGAAAAGTAGCTAATACAAGCAAGAAGGGGGAGTTCCGGCTCATTTACATGATTCCTGGGCTCCGGTGCTATTTCGTTTCCAATTCATCCATCCATCCATCCACCCACCCACCCACCCATCCCTTCAGCTATCAGTTCATCAGGTCAGGAACAGTGCTGGGTACCTAGCTCTCTTGCTAGTATGGTGGAGATTGGTGCTATTTGATATCCTGTCTTCCTTCTGGTGGTTGGTGTCATGAGAACCCTACAGTAGACAGGACCCAAGGGCCAATCTTTTTAAGTCAGTCTCTACCCCAGGTTTGATGGGCTGGAACTCAAGTGGAGGAACCCAGCATAAGCATTGTATGTATAACGCTTGGCCGAAAGCCCCAGGCTTGGTGGCAGTTGGGGTTGCAGTCTGAATGACTGGACACATACTGTTGGGTACTGGTGAGCCCCCACATGCTATTGGCAGGGTTGGGTGCTGCCATGGATAGACAATAAGGGGAATCTACCTCTACCTCTTCACTCTGTTGTTCTCAGGAGGTTGCCGTGCAGGCTTCTTGCTGTGGCTACCCTCTGACTCATGATTAGGTTTACTGCAGAGGACAGACAGGAAGCCTGAGGGTGGAGGAGAGTAGCCAAAGCTTCCTTTGTCTGCCTCTTTCTTAGGGCTGGGTTCCCCCTGTGAAGACCACTGAGGCTTCTGTGTCTTCTCTCTTCTCTCCTCTAGACCCAGAGACCTAACTCTCTGGTACTGGTCCCTACAGTCTCTTTTGCTTCACAGCACCCCAGTGTCTTGGTATACACCTCTGTACCTTTGTACAAACTTCCTGTTACATCCTCAAATGTCTAGGCCACCATCCCCACCCAGACTCTAACTCACCAAGGTGGGCTTGTAAACTGTTCCTCTGATCCACAACCTTCAGGAGCTCAGTGGGACCCCATCCTTTCTCCCGAAAGCAGCTCATAAGTAGATCCTTATGTGCTCAAGGAGGACCGAAGGGTTCAGAGCTGGGGAGGCCAGAGGCCACCCTGAAGAGCCATGAGTACTTTGATGTGGGGACATTTCTGCTCCCACAAGTGTGGCCCTTGAGTCCCAGCAGAGACATGAGTCTTTAAAGAAGATGTTCCACTTGTTCTCAGGGTGAGCTCCTTGCCCTGAGAGATGATTAACCAGCTGTGGCTAGGGAGGCCCAGGCCTGGGATGCTTATCTCTGTGGAGAGAGGCACTCTACCGGGGACAACCCTCATATAATCCTGGGGATTTCCCTAGCATGTCATTTTAATAGGTGTGATTGTGGTTTGAAGTCTGATGTGCTGGTAATTATCTTCCTGGGTTTAATCCCTGTGCCTCAGTAATGCCATTAGGGTCTCGACATGGAGTCTTAAAACAGTGATTATTTATAGTGTGCTGCACTGTGCTGCAGGGTGGGGCTGTGGAAGCCCCACTGTCTCTTTTACAGTACTTTGATGATGGCTGCTCTGGCTTCTGTGAGTAGCTGAGATGGAATCAGGGTCAGACTTTCTCTCCAAGAGCTACAGTCTGAGTCCCTTTGAGCAGAACAGAGTTTCGTCCAGCCAGGCCATGTTCCCAGAGGCTTTATGTGTGCCAGCCCCACCAGTGCTGTTCAGAGGCCACTAGACAGTTGAGTGGTCAGGAGTGGAGTCTAGCGAGGTCCCATGATGATTGTATACATAAGGCTGACCTACCTTCCTGTCTCCACATCTGTAAAAAAGGCGCAGAATACCTACTTACAGCTTCCAATGTGTGCAACACACTGACAGAAACTGGTACCTAGCCCAGTGGCCCCAGCTGTAGAACATTCTGGTAGAGGTAAAACTGATTCTAAAAGAACTCGTGATTAGGTCTTGGGCACAGGGATTTTGAAAGTAGTGAGACTCACTTTTGATGCTGCAGTGGATGCATCCCATTGCCCATGTGTAAACCCTCATAAGCATGCCCCATCCCAGAGGATAAAAACGGAATTCTTGGCAGTAACCCTGTTTGCTCATGACACTGTAACAGTGTACTCACAACAATGTAACTTCATAACACAATGTAACTGTGCTAATCTAACCACAGCATCAACAATATGTTTGCTACAATGTATCAAGGCACAACAAGCGATTGTGATTGTTCTAGGATGTAGTTAGAGCCAGAGACTGTATATAGACAGGCAGAGGGGATCTGGGTACTTCTTTCTCATGCCTTTCAATTTTGTTTTGAATACAGCAAATTGCTCTCAGTAATGAAACCTAGGTTTGTTTTTAAGAAGCCTACCTCACTGGGGGCAGTGAGGCACAAATGAGGTAATATGTACAAGCTGGCACTGGTCATGACCAGTGCTCAATAGCATCAGCCGTTCTGAGTTGCTTGGCTCAGACCCCAGCCCTCTTCCTGCCAAAGCTGAAGGAGAACCACAGATGTCTTCATTGCTGATGGAGTTCTTCAACACCGGGAGGAAGGCTGGGGAGATGGAGCAATGGGCAGAGACATAGCTCTGGCCCGATTCTGCAGGCTGGCTTCTGTAGTGCTGACCAAGGCGAGGGTGTGTGGGAGGGGCTGGTACACCCGTGGCTACCTCCTCACTTGAGGCCTCTCCACTTTGTACCTGGGGAGGATCTGCAGAAGGGAGTTCCCTGGGGCCTCACAAGTCTGTTAGGAATATTTGTTAACAGCTTCACATACGTCTTTTGAATTATAAATCGATAAATAGTTAATTCAGTAATAGAAATCTCCTGCATATTTCATGTGGCCTACACTCGGAGGGGCTTAGGATGCTGATGGCAAAGCAACAGAAGACTGAGGTTCAAGCTTTTTAAACTCTTGTCAGCACTTCTGAACTCAGCTGGCAGTGGGGTATGGAACACAGGCTGGCCCCTCCCGGCTCTGGCTCCTCTTTCTTTGGGACCACACAGTGAAGGAGCCCAGGTAAGATCCTGACCCCTGGGGGCCCTTAGGTACCATTCCTGATCAGCAGTAACCTGCTTGGAGGGAAGACAGAGGTTTATTGTGGCAGGGCTGTGTCCTCAAGGCTGAGTTCCAGGACCTCACTTAAAACATGGCTGTCTTTGGAGACAGGGCCTGGAAGTTATTTGGGAAACCTGATCCAGTTTGACACATCCTTATAAGGAGGCTGAGGGGCAGACACAGAAAGTGTGACTCTGGGAGGTCACAGGAAGAAGCCAGCATCCATATATTGCTTGTGATGGAGAGACATGTGAAGGAAGAACCAGTACACCCCCAAACTGACCCAAGCTTCCAGTGATAGAGCTCATTCCAGGAATGAGCTGCTAAGCTGGAGTCCCTCTACATGCCTGGCTCATGTATTGGAGTTCCAGGAGATAGAAGCTGAGGCAGTCATGATTTCCTGTTTGAATCTCTGCCCAGCCTATAATGGCTGAGCCTGGAGACTGTTCTCTCTATCACTTCCCTGGTTCCCTCCCATCTTACTGTACCATACCTGCAGGGGCAGCATGAACCCAGACCAAGAGGTCCTGCTTACATTCTAAGAAATCACAGGACAATGATTCCTTGGAGACTAGCAGGACAGGTTCAGTTAAGAGTGGGACCTACTGCCATGATTATTTACTGCACCCAATAAATGTCCTCTGGGGACTCAGTACCTTCCTGGCCTGTGTTCTCATTCTTATCCCTACATTAGTGTGACCTTGGGCATCATTGATGAAGTGTTTGTACCACTAGTGACTCTATTCTGCAATGGGTATATTCCATGGCCCGTGTGGAGATTCCTTCTGCCATTTTGGTTGCTTGACTTCTTCTATCATGGAGCCATGGCCTGGTCCTCAGCCAGGAGAAGCACAGTCTTGCTTCAGTCTCCAGGTGGGCAAGAATACCCACCTGGAGACTGGCCCACAACTCTGTTGTGTGCAGTGTATGATCCTGGCTGTAGATACCTCTTCATGTGTCTTTTTTGGGGGGCGGGGGTTGGTTTTTCAAGACAGGGTTTCTCTGTAACCCTGGAACTCACTCTGTAGACTAGGCTGGCCTCAGACTCAGAGATCTGCCTGCCTCTGCCTCCCGAGTGCTAGGATTAAAGGCATTTGCCTTTACCACCTAGCCCCTTCACCAGTGGCTCTTACAGACCTGAGCCTTAGCAAACTCTAGCTTTGCTCAGAAGATGTTTTTCTCCTAACCTTGAGGTTGTGTGTGCCATGACTGGCCACTGAAGCCAAGGCCCATATAGTATGGTTTGGTACAGTTCTCCAGAGGCCTGGGTGCAGCTGGGTCCATTCATCCATAAGGTTTGGCACCACAGCCCTTTCTCCAATGTCCCATTGGCTTCCTTCTTGGAGATCAAGCTGCTGGTGGTACTAGGTGGTCACCTGGTGATTTGTGCCCAGCATTACTTGTTTAATTAACTTCATCTTTAGTTATTTCCGACATCCCCATTAGGCTGCCATCCCATCATGCAGGCCTGACTAGTGCCTGGAATATTGCATATGTTGAGGGCCGGGTGTAGATTGCAGGTGTCTGATGTAGTGAAAACCATGCACATAGAAATGGCAAGTCTTCCCCTTTTTGTCCACTTGGTACAAGAGAGGGTGATCAGTTTCCCAGTTCCCAGGGAGGGAAGGAAACCAAAGCCCCACCCACTTCCCTCAGACCTCGGTGATTGACAAAGAGTAGCCACATTAGAGTCTAATCAGTACCTTTTTTTTTTTTTTTTTTAAATAGTTTTTTGAGACAGGGTTTCTCTGTGTAGCCCTGGCTGTCCTGGAACTCACTCTGTAGACCAGGCTGGCCTCGAACTTAGAAATCCACCTGCCTCTGCCTCCCGAGTGCTGGGATTAAAGGCATGCACCACCACTGCCCGGCACCTTTTCTTTATATGAAGGAATATGTAACTGTTGCTACCATAAGGCCTTGAGCTTTGCAGTTTGTTTCTCTTGTTACCATGGACACCTATAGGCGGGAATGGGCAACGGGTCTCCCTAAGCTGGAGACAAGCAGAGCTGGAGATGCCCTGGGCCATTTTGGGATGGAATGCCTAGATCCTGGAGCCTGAGGTCAATTGTATCCCACCCAATTGGCCTGAAATACACACCTTTCAGTAAGATGCATTTTATAACCCTGATCGAAAGAACCCTGCACGGTGCAAGTGTTTCCTGGGGAAATGCCTTCAGAGAGGTGTGAAGGGCTACCCTGAGGCCAGTTGGGACATCCCTCCAGCTGCCGTGGGAAGGGGAATCTGTGGATTTGTGGGGTCTATCACTCTCTATGCTGGAACCTTCCCTGGTGTTCTTTGAGGCAGCAAGAAAAAGATGCCACCATGCCTTCCCTCCTGTGGGCATTACAGGCCCTGTCTTACTGTGGGCCCTGAGTGTCCTTCCTGATTGTCTCCAGGAGCTAGGCTCTGACTACCTTGTGGGTGGAGAAGAGGTTCATGGTCCCTAGGGCAGAGAAGACCTTGACCACATGAAGCATTTATAGGGCCAAGACACTACAAAGAGTGACCTTACTGGGGAACCAGGCCCCAGCTTCACCATGGAATTCGAGGATGAAGGGCCTTCAGTGGAGGAGAGACAGTCCCTGGATATCCACATCCGTCAGTTGTCACAGTCCTGATGGGATCCTCAGGAAGTGAGAGGAATGCGGGCCCCGGGACCCTAAGAAAGCTGGTTCAAGACTGCTCACAGGCAAGCTGAAATGGTGAAGTATTCAGGGGTATCTCATTATTTTCTCTTCAAGGACATGGCTGGAAGGACTCCATGCCATCCTGGCGGTTGGGGCTCTAGATGAGAGCATGTGATGGTCCCTCGAGACCTGTGTGTACATGGAACTTGGGTCTGGAGGTTTGGGAGTAGGTATGTTTTCATGCAAGGTCAAAAACCTAGGGGCAAGGTGTGAAGAATTTCTGAATGGCTGGGGTGTTTGCTCAGCTTGTCTTTCTGTGGCCTGTATAGACCCAAGTCTGGTACAAGATGCAGGGGCACTGTGCATGTGGCTCCCATCCTCCCTCTGTCAGATGAGAGCCTAGCACAATGAGTGAGCCCTTACCAGCTAGAGCTGCATGGAGAGGTCTCACTTCTGAGATACATCCAGATGACTCCATGGGATGAGAGAGCTGTTGCCCAGAACCAACAAACATTCTATCTTCAAGGAGAGCTATAATGCTCTCTTCAAGGAGAGCTATAGTCCATAATGAACCAGAGACAGCCCAGAGCAGACCTAGCCCTTCCCAGGTATGCTTGTAGCCCTGGGACACATCCCTTTACTGCACAACAGACCTACACAGCTGTCCCCAAGCCGCAGCTTCATCTCTGCCTCCTGTTGGCTCTGTTGGCAGCTGTGGTAGCGACAGTAGATTAATATTTCTTTAATCAGCAAAATGAACACAGCACACTGGTGACAGTCCAATTTTCTGCTAACAGATTGTGGCCTATCTCAGCCCGGTACTCAGCTGATTTTTATTTCTGCTAGAGATAATTCAGCTTGGGAGGACCAGCCACCATCACCCCATCCGCTGCCACCCATTCAATAAATCTCTACGCTGAGTGCTCCTCACTGGCCTGTCACTGCAGCTGCCGGGGGAACTGAGCGGCCACCCGAGACCAGCCGCATTTATAGGCTGTTGCTGCAATCAATGCAGGGTCTATTCTGAGTGCCGGGCTGCTGAGTGTCTCAGAGACCATGAGGAGGCCAGGGCTGGAGAACACGTGAGCACCTGTGAACTCATGTGTGGGAGTGTGTTTGGCAAGATCAGCGTGTGTGTGTGTGTGTGTGTGTGTGTGTGTGTGTGTGTGTGTGCGCGTGCATATGCGTATGCATGCGCATATGTGTATGTGTGTATGTAAGTATGTGTATGTGTGTATATGTGTATGTATGTGTATGCTTGTGTGTGTATGTATGTGTATGTGTGCGTATATGTGTGTATGGTATGTGTATATGAGTGTGTATGTGTGTGTTTGTGTGAATGTATGTGTGTGTATGTGTATATTTGTGTATATATATGTGTATGTGTACATGTTTGTATGTGTCTGTATATGTGTATGTGTGCATGTGTGTGTGTTAGTGTGTATGTGTGTATGTATGTGTGTATATGTGTATATATATGTATATGTTTGTGTATGTGTGTGTATACGTGTGTGTATGTGTGTGTCCTAGTCAGGGTTTCTATTCCTGCACAAACATCATAAGCAAGAAGCAAATTGGAGAGGAAAGGGTTTATTCAGCTTATATATCCACAATGCTGTTCATCACCAAAGGAAGTCAGGACTGGAACTCAAGCAGGTCAGGAAGCAGGAGCTGATGTAGAGGCCATGGAGGGATGCTACTTACTGGCTTGCTCCCCCTGGCTTGCTCAGCTTGCTTCTTAGAGAATCCAAAGACTACCAGCCCACAGATGGCACCACCTACAAGGAACTCTCCCCCCTTGATCACTAATTGAGAAAATGCCTTACAGCTGGATCTCATGGAGGCATTCTCTCAACTGAAACTCCTTTCTCTGTGATAACTCCAGCTTGTGTCAAGTTGACACACAAAACCAGCCAGTACAGTGTGTGTATGTGTTGTGTGTGTGTATGTGTGTGTGTGTTGGGTGTGGGGTACGAGCAGCTTTCAACAGAGGTCACAGAGCTCCTGTGAAGGGTGGCTAAGGATGTTGTTCCCAGTGGTGGTTGACATCCTTGTTGGAGGATGCTCTTTAGTGTCATGGAGTTACCTTTGTCTCCACTTGCTTTGTCTTCTGTGATGAGGTAGAGACCTAGCTTGAGAGTGGCACCTGACTGCTGGCTGGCGTTCTCAGGGACTTAAGAGAGGTTGTGAACCCACCCTGTAGTCTGGACCTCCGCTTTGATCTTCCCCATGTTTGAGGCTTATTTATGATTGTCAGGGGGAGAGGAGGCCTCTAGAGCAGTGGCTCTCAACCTTATTAATGCTATGGTCCTTTAACACAGTTCCTCATGTTGCGCTGATCCCCAACCATAACATTATTTTTGTTGTTGCTATTACAAATTATAATGTAAATATCTGTGTTTTCCAGTGATCTAGGTGAAAACATTGCTTGATTGTGAGGGGGTCGCGACCCACTCGTTGAGAACCACTGCTCTAAGGTCCTGGGGCCAGGCCTGTATCACATCTACACTAGCAAAGAGTCTGGCCATTCAAATTTTCTTTCAGAGAATAGCAGTTACCTTCATACATCCTCTAAAGATGATTTATATGAACTGGTATTTCAGGTCATGCTTCTAGAAGTTTCTATTTCACAGGAAGCTAAACCAAGAGGTTTCCATGTTGGGATTTGACACAGGTCGCAGGAGACAGCAAGATAGCACCTGCCGTGTCTCTGAATTTAAAGTCTCTCACTCCATAAAGGAATGCTCAGGGGCTCTGCCACAGTGGGCCAACTTACCTCATCACTTCAGGAAAGGCCAGGGATGTCACAGACTTGACCCTCTGTCTCTTCCCTAGACTGGCGTTTGATGATGAGGAGAAGATGCTGTGAGCTGTAGCTCAGCAGGCCTTGGTACACATCCCTGGGCTGTTGTTAATGGACTCACTTTCCATCTTTCTCCCCATGTTACCCTTGTTTCCTGCCTGTCACCTTACAGATTGCCACTTGAAACAGCTTCCTGGAAACCAGCAGCCCCAGTTGTCACTTGCCAACGTAGACACCGGGGCATCGAGGAGATAGTTGGTTCTTGGTGAGGCTCCCCACCCTCCCCAGCAGAATCTCACTAGCTGAGCTTCCTCAGGAGCCATACCCATGGTCAGCTCTGGGAGCAACATGGCCCCTGAGCCTTCTGTTCTGGTCCTCCCCAGCAACTTGACTCCTACATCATAAAAGCATCTCCATGAACTGACAAAGAGAGCCTGCCCATTTCTCTGCAGAATCATTCTAGGAACAAGCCAAGCCAATGGTGACAGCCAGGGCTTGCTCCCCGCAGGGCGAAGAAGGCTGAGACTCATCTCACAGGCAGAGGCCTGAGGTTCTGAGAACAACCAGAAAGTGTGTACACTGCCTGCCCCATTCATAGCCCACAGAAAACATGCAGGACCTGCCAGAATGCTCTGGAGGGAGGCAGAGAGCTGCTGCACCAGAAAGGGCTCCTGGGAAAGATGGAGGACCGGGTTAGCCTCCAGGAGGGAAGAGTCTGTCAGCTAACCAACCCAGCTGGAGTGATGTGAGTGTAAGGAGCCTGCCCACACATCATCCTCAATGCCAAGGCCTGAGCAAAACGTCAACTTACCCTTCATTACTTTGACTCTGATCCAGAAGCTTGAACCACATACTCAGTGCCCCCTTTCCTTGGGACTGTCTGGGGTGACATGTTCTCTTTCCCCTCAATCTGTCTGATGTAACACATGCCCTCCTTCTGAGTCTCTCTGGGATCTTCCAGACTGGACCCGGAGCTGGAGGTGGGAAGCACAGCAAAGTTGTTACTGGCTGGAAAGTGCTGGGCTCTCGAGCTCAGTGTGTCCAAACTTTGAGGAGTAAGTGTAAACTATTTAAGCCTGTCCTCAGTGACAGCTTGAGAGCAGCCTGGGATCTACTTGCAGCTGCCCGAGGCTCTGTGGAGACCTCTCCTCATGGGCTCCCCCTCCTCCCCCCCCATTCACCGACAGTCTATTCCTACATCCACATGGCCATGTGTTCCTACATGTATACACATATTCACACACATCACAACACATGCATGCTTTCACTTGTATGCACCTTTCTCTGAGTCACACCCACGTATCCACCTGCATTTCTGAATGACCATATGTGTTTGCAAACACCCTCTTCTGAGTTTTCCCTCGATGTAGGCCCATGATCACCCAGCCTTGAAACACCGTGAACTAAAGCTGGACTCTCTAGCATGCAAACCTTAGCCTGAGTTGGCACTCCTGGCTGTCTCAGCTTCTGTATGCACACGTGTGTGAACAACAGCTATGTGTGTACATGTGAGCAACAGCTGGTACCAGTGTGTGTGCGCCTGCTTCACAGGCACACCACTGCATCTTCATGCTGGCGTCTGTGTGCACCTGGGTCCAGCCCATTTGAGGTCTATGGACTACTCTCCTTGGCTCTCCGGTCTCGAATTCAATCTGCTACTGCCATCAGCCATGGGGATTTTTTGTGGTGTGTTTTCTTTGGTGCTTTTGTCCAGCCACCCCAGAATCCAGGCTCCAAGACCCTGTCCCCACATGGGTCCTGACCCCAGGCAGTGCACCCTGTCCCTCCCCACCGTCTTCACCCCATGTCGCCTCAGCCCATCACGGCTGGCTGACAGGCTGGCATTTCCCTTCCTGTTTGGTTTTTTTCCCCCTGTCATGTCGACAAGCACAATTGTGTTCCCTGACAGACGGAAATATCAATCCTCAAGAACAGGGACAAAGCAGGTTTTAAACTTTAACGAGAGGCTTTAATGGAAATAAAATGTAACTTTCCCTTCAGATGGGGGGGGGTTCTGCTTTATCAGGGAGAAACCTCCTTAAATAATAAATCAAGGACACTCGCTTCCATTCTTTTACATGTGTGAATATTTAAAGCATGCAAAAACGTGGGATAGCCATCGCTGGAACAAAAGGAAACACTGATTTACCCCGGAAAATAAATAAATGAAAGGAAGGCGTACGCTGACAGGAAAGTGGGCGCGGGGACTTAGTGTAGGCAGCTGGGCGGTTGGGAACGACTGTCACTTCGGGAGAAGTTAGCGATGTGAGCTGGCTGGAAGACTGGGGGACTCTGTCTCAAGCTCCTATTGTTCTTTACTGTTTGCAATTTTTCTTTATGGGGTGCTAGGAGAGGCACTCAGGGCCCCACAAATACCAGACATGTTCTACTACTGAACTATACCCCCAGCCTTGTTCATCCTTTTCATCCCAGCATCCTTCATTAAGGAACGCCTGGCCAATCTTCATGTATCCAGTGCCTCCTCCATTCCCTAGTGGCTGGCGCTTACACATCAGAGTGGGGTGGAGAGTCCTGGGCTTTAGGAACCTGTGGTGTTTAGGGGCAGAGATTTGTTGTCTCAGTTCTAAAGTCCAGGCACTAAGGTTTATTGCTTGCTTTGGAGGACCCTTCCTGCGTCCTCCAGCCTTGGGGGACATTAGTGATCCTTAGCAGTGGCTGCACCTCACTGTTTCCCGCCTCTTCAGAACATGTCTGTCTTTTTCCCATTACAGACACCAGCCCCTGGATTGGAACCCCTAATCCTTCATCATCCCAGTTCAATCAGATCTGCAAAGACCCAACTTCCAAATAACTTTGCCTTTTCAGATCAAGACTTCCCAAGCCTGGCTTGGGCAGCTGCTGGGAACCTCAGAGTCCAGGGCTGAGGAGGATGAGTCAAAACCATGGCTGCCACGGAGTCCTGTCCACAGCTTCTCCTTCACTGACCCACAGAGGACAGCACCTGGATGCCAGGTGCCATCCCCTCCACCCCAGTCTCTCCATTCACCCCTATTTTTTAAAATCATTTTTTAATGTGTATTTTTAAAAATAATGTGAAATAGTTAAGAAACTCAGGGAGCAACTTTTTGAAACACTATTACACATTTTGTCATTTTTGTGCATGGCCAGCCGTTCCTGTTCCAGGTATGTGGGGCTTTCATGTTATAGAGACTAAAAATGTCCTTCTTAAGGCCTTGTCCTTGGTGAGTCCGGAGATCTGGGACAAGAACAGAGGAGGCAGAGGCAGCTGGAGCTAGTGGATAGGGTCTGGGCCTAGGCTTAGGCTGTGTTCTGTCCCCTCCAGGAAGGAAGCTAGGTACTAAGAGATATACAGGTCCCCTTTGTTCATATAGTCACGGTTGTCACAGGAGCCTGGCCTGTGCTCATTGACCTTCTTGGTCGTGGAAGACAAGGTGGGTTAAAACAGAGGCTTCTAGAACGGATATCACCCTGTCCGACCGTGGCGAGGAACTTCCTACCATGGTTGAAGAAGGCATTTTCAGGATGCCTGTATGGGCTGTGACTGCTGGTGTTGGCCTGTTTTAAGGATGCTACTGTTCCATCTCCGCCCACCTCACTGAAGCCTCAGTAGCAGGGGGCAGGCAGGAACTTAGCTTCCCTATATGGCAGAGCCAGGAAAAAGATCATGTCTCCTGCTCCCAGCTCAGCCCTTGGATCTAAGTCACCCTCTCTCGGTTGCCCCATGGTTACTTGTCACTAGTGCCTGTCACCTGTGCCTCACTACCCTGCTTTATCCAAGGCCGGCATTCATTGTTTTTAATGACAATTCCTTCCACTTCTACTTACCCCACCTTGGAGGTTTCATGAGTGACCACTCAATTATTCATGCCTTGCCCACCCTGGGATGAAGGCGCAGTGGGAGGGTGAGGAGCCTGGAGCAGGCTTTTTGAGGTTGGTGAATTAAATTTTAAACTGAACCACTTGGGTGGCCGGCCTGAGGTATGCCTCTCTTGCCTTGTTTGTCAAGGGAGGCTGCAGTGACTGTTCCCTGTGGTTGAGGACCACTGGGGAGCATCCTAGATGGAGCAGGAACAGGCTCCGTGTGGATGGCAGTTCTAGGCTAACAGCAGTTTGACCGGCCACAACTGCCCTCCCAGGATCAGAGTTCAGATCCTCATGAGGAATGTTGGACTAGCCCAAGAGTCAGAAGTTGACAGCTTACGTACAGCAAAACATATCCAGACACTTTTCAGGAGGGTCTACACAGAGGCCCATTCTGTCCCTGAGCCCCTCTTTAGACTCCCAGCTCTTGGGCTAGCCCCTCCCTCTGACAGAGAGTTTCTGCAGACGGCCAGGGTCTTGCAGACAGCGGCATAGCTCCTGGGATGGCAGCTTGCAAACCCAGACCGTTCTCATTAAGGCCAGATAGGACCCTGTGAAATCATAATACTAGCAACATCATTTATTTCAGCAGCATTGGGGCAAAACGGCTTTACAATGGTGTTTTATGTGCTACATGTGCACCATAAATATTTCCATAAAAGCATGCATTAAAATATAAAAGTGGGCCCCAAAATATCAAAAGTCGGGAGGGAGAAAACCCACAGCAAAGCCCCTGTAACTGCTGGCTTAGGGCTTAGCCAGCAGCTGCAGCAGGCTCCCTGTGGGTGGGGAGTCAACAGCAGCACCTCTGCCCACCTTCTGCTGCTGAGAGGGTGGTGAGCCCCCGCAGGGCTCGGATCTCTGCCTACACAATCAAGAGTCTGCAGAGGCGTGTGTAGTATTTAGAGTCATGAACCCCAGGCATTGTAGGCACACATAGCTTTTCCACTTATCTCTGCAACATCCACTGCATCCCAGCTATGCCTAGCCCAGCCTGTAGCCCCACTGTGGTG
>JADRCH010000171.1:1366470-1400566 GCA_019843965.1 Rhynchomys soricoides | reverse complement strand
CCCCAAAACCATGGTGTAGGTGTATATATATGTGCATGTGGGTATGCCCCCCTACATGTGGAGGTCAGTGAACAGCCTGGGGGAATTGGCTCTCATCTCTACCATGTGGGGATGGAACTCCAGCAGGGCAGCTTTAGTTATTAGCAGTTTCATCTTCCTTCTATAGGAGGAGGGTGTGAAGGACAGCTATGATTCCGAATTTAACAAGAGGTGTCACCCACCTTGGGGTCAGGTCTACACTCTGACCCAGACATCCTGGCAGCCACCACTCACTATAAAAGGTTAACCCAGGTGCACACAGCACTTGGCCACACAGCACTGCATCCCCAGTCATCTGCCCAGCTAAAAGCCGGATGGTGCTGGCAACCTCTGCACACCCCGGCAGCAGCAATTCGACACGCCGCATAAACCTCTCAGGGCTACAACTTCACAGTTTGTTTTATAGCAAGATGTGGTGTTGATGTTCTCCTGCTTTGAAACATTTAAGCAATGACAGTTTAGAGCCTCAGATCTTTACGGTTCGGAAGACCGAACGCTCTGCTCTTGTTGCTGGCCAAATGGGCATGTTAGACTCTAGAAAATCCCATCGTGTTAAGACAGCAGAGTGTCTTGGGAAGACGGCGCCCAAATCACTCCAAGATGTTTGGAGCGTCAAGTCTCCTGTTCTCTATGGAAACATGTTGGTGTGCTTGGGCATGGAGTCAAAACACACACAAGGAGGGGTTATTTTTAGATGAGTGCATTTGGAGAGAAACTGTCTGCTTCCAGAACTTCAGAGGGCATGGGGATGGCCTGCCCTGCTGGGCATGGGCATCAACAGTCCTTACATGACATTTGGTTCCTTTTGGGTGTGGAGGGCCACACAACTGGCCTAATCTCACAATGATGGCATGGTGGGCTTTTGATGGTGGATGAACTGGCTGTGCCAGGAGCCGTGGCCTGACTGAAGCATCCCAAGTCCACAGGACACACTAGGTGGAATAGAAAGCCTAAAGTCCTGCCTCAGGGCTCGGATCCCATGAAGACTGTGCAGAGAAGTGAGTTGTACTTAGAAGCAGTTAGGACCAGTCATTCTTCTCTTTCTCTCCTAGCTCATGTGTCAGACACTTGCTTCCCAGTTGAGCTCAGGTCCTGATAACCAAGCAGGCATGTCCAGGTGAACGCAGATGTGGCACTGCCTAGCCCATGCTCCTCACTGTGCCCAGTGGGAACTCTTTGGTACAAAGCTGGTACCTCTCCAGTCATGGCATCTACTAGGACTCTGGCATGTTCTTGGTACTGGCACCTCCTTGGCTCTGGTCTCCTCCTAGCATTGGTACCTCCCTGGTGTTGGTATCTCCCTGGTTTTGGCACCTCCCTGGCTCTGGTATCTCCCTGGTATTGGCAACTCCTTGGCTCTGGTATCTCCCTGGCACTGGCACCTCCTTGACTCTGGTCTCCTCCTGGCATTGGTGCCTCCCTGGCTCTGGTATCTCCCAGGTGTTGGCACCTCCCTGGCTCTGGCATCTCTCTGCTGGGTCTTCCCCCTTAGGCCTTGCTATGCCCCTGTGATAAAGATGGTGTTTTTACTCACATGCACAGCATGAAAACCATTGTGAGTGTGGACACAGACACCCAAGCTGCCTCTGTGGAACCACCACTGCTTTAATTTCTGAGGGAAGGAATTTAAGCACTGCTACAAAGACCAGAGGCTGTTGTCAGGTATGTGTGGACAATGTTGCTGCTACTGGGTATAGGGAACACAGCATGGGGTAGAGGCATCTCTGCCCTCTGAACTGCCGTTTGGTCCTCATGAAGGATTATGGAAAATCACATGTCTATGAGTTTTGAGACCACTCATATCAGATGTCTGTTCTCTAAACTAGAAACTTCAGAATGACTCCCCCCCCAAGGACTCTTTGCCAGGCCTCTTGCCCTGAGCCTCTGGGTCACTTCTCCTCCTGGTACCAGTGGGTGTGTATCCCCTTGACTCAGAAAAGACATTGCCAGTAGAAGCCAGACACTCTGCCAGTTTCATCTTCAGAGCTGGGGTATACTGCATATCCCATCAAGATAGTATGGGCAGCCCCAAAAGAGGCTAAGGAGGGACCTCCTTTGGAGGTGTTCCATTGCAGTCTGGATGGAAGCTACAATGTGTAACTCTGAAAGGACATCTCATCCAAACATGAGCAGAAATCAGCCATGGGAAGAAATGTCTGTGTATATCGCTCTATCCTGAGCTGCCAGGAAATGGAAGGGACAAGTCTCTTGCCAGTAAAGAGATCATGGAGGTGGTCATCGGGGCAGGTTAAAGTGATGCTTGATATTTTAAGGTCCTTACATTAGTGTTTTGTAGAGGTCACCACGATAAACAACCAATAGAGCTCATACTCCTGAGATTGTTCCTTGTGGTCCTGAAGGCTGGAATCCAACACTAGGTGTCAGGTTAGCCTCCCCTGCAAGAAGCTAGACTCCATGGTGGAACTTCACATGGTCATCTTCCTGTGAGCTGGTGTCCTTCAGACACCACCTTGCTGGGTTCATTTGTCTCTTTTCTAAAGACCCTTTCCCCAGGATTCTGGGGTGAGGGCTTTCCTGTGTTCTCTTGTGGCTGTGAGTTAACTCCATCAATGTGGCCCATCATGGATCTGACACAGTCAGACTCAGGGTATTTGTGGTCTAACAGCTAAACCTAGGTATCCCACACGTTTCTTGAATGGGCCATCTTTCCCCCAGAGCCTAGGTCCGAGTCTACTCTCTCTTAGTGGGTATCCCGAGATGCCCATGAGAGAGGGCTCATGCTAGAAGTCCATAGGATTGGTAAAGCTGGCACCTCCCCCACACACATGATAGCTCAGCGAGGAATGGGAACCGTCCTCCTGGGAAAAACTGTGGGTCTACTTTCATCATGTGCAAACATGTGTGTACCACTTGCTCACATGTGTCTTGGCGTGTCTGAATGCTCAGGGGTTGCAGTTTCTGGAGGCACCCTAAGGGGATGTGACTCCTTCACATGCTGGGTTTTGGGTAGATGATTAAGCAAAACACAGGAGTCCACATATAAAGGTGGTGGGGAAAAGTGACCGGCCACAGGGAGAACAGGGTCGTAGTAGAGCTTTTTAAAAAATGTCAGGTGTCCCTCCTGATACCCCAGCCTATAGCAGACAAGGGGTATCAAAGAGTGGGACTCTCTGAATACAAGACTGTAGTAGGCAGGTAGACAAGGGGAGTGAGCCTGGGGTACCAGTGGCCATGCCACAGTGAGTGGGTGTGTGTGGAGCCTTTGGGGGTGCTGCCACTCCCACTGGGCCCAGCCAGAAGGTTGGGAAGTGTCAGCCCCAAGCACAGTTTTTAGCTGAAAACCTCCAATTTATTGAGTTTCCTCCAGAAGCCACTGTGCCTGTTATTTGTGCTACTTTGATCTAAAAGCTGTTTGTTTACACTTTATTGGGTTATAAATTCCTCATAAGCAGGCGTGATATTTTTATGGTGTCCAGTAAGGATACTCTCTGGTGATCACATGGGAGGCGCCAAAGGCTTTGCATCCATGCCTGTCTTCCCTTGAACATAGAAATCTTCTCTCCTGGGCTCTCTGCCCATCATCTGGACATACCAGCTTGCAGATGTGTTTCTGTAGGATGTCTGTGGGGGCTGCACTACCCTCCTGGGTTAAGGGGTGGCTTGCTGCTTCATGGAGCCCTGTGGGCTGGGGCCACCTCTGTGCAGAGCTAAAAGAAACAACTCTCACTTGCCTGACTCCTGTGCAGGCCTGGGAAGGATTGCTGGTGGCCTGGTTTTGGCTCCTGTGCAGCTCTGAAGCAAAGACCTTGTGTGGCCATTCAACCTCTGTGTGAGCTTGGGGTTGGTCCGTTTTTGGGATCCTCACAGGTGTGGAGGCCTCTGGTTTTCAGCTCACAGGGGTCTTCTTTATCTCCATTGGGATTTAACTGGGAACAGAGAGACCAGCTGAGCAGCAGGCAGACCCCAGGTGCCATGGTGCTAGGCATAGCTGCTTATGGAGTACAGAGAAACAGAGACAGCACACCAGACAGGGACACAAGAGAGATGCTCAAAGTGCAGTGATACACTTAGTCAACCACACTCCACTGTGACTGGGGAAACTGAGGCACAGGCTCAGCATCTACTCTGACTGTCAAGTATGCTGGAACATGTCTCCAATGTTGGCCCATCTGCTTCTAGGCCCTCATAATCAGCACTTGAAGCCACTTGAGACCTTGGTCCACAGCCTTCTGTCTCTATCCACGAGTTTACCTCTGGGTGAGCTCAGAAAGAGAAACAGGATGGTCAGGTGTACCAGGTCAGACAGTGCTGAGGACAGAAGCAGAGAGTGAACTCAGGAGGCAGGGAGCATCCTTGAGAAGTCTCGGGAGGAACCCCTGGAAAGGTGAGAAGCAGTGTCCCCAGTATCTGACTGAACATTTGAAGCAGAAGGGCCTTGTATCTGGGAAAGCTGAAGGTTCTGGTTATGGGCAGCTAAGTTGCCAGTACTGAGGGGTGATGTGGCTGGCCAAGTTGAAGGCAGAATCTGTGTCTGCCCCAAAGGGCACAGAGAGAAGTGGGTGAGGGTATAAATCTTGAATCCCAAGAGATCTGTGGCCAATGACAGCAGCTCTTCCTCCAACCTGAGAGCATGCATTAGGGCTGAGGTGTGGCGGGGGAGGGTCTCTACGCTTATTATTATGTTTCTAAAAATAAATTATGTATTTATTTATTTGATGTATATGAGTACACTGTTCCTCTTTTCAGACACACCAAAAAAAAAAAAAAAAAAAAAAGGCACAATTCCATTACAGATGGTCGTGAGCCACCATGTGGTTGCTGGGAATTGAACTCAGGACCACTGGAAGATCAGTGAGTGCTCTTAACCACTGGGCCATCTCATGAGTCCCCTTTATGTCTATTATTTAGGGTGTTTTTGTTGTTGTTTGTTTATTTGTTTTTTCTTTACAGAGCTCTATTTGGTCCCCTGGTAGGCATCATCTTGCATTAGTGAGCCCCACTGGTCACAGCTGAGACGCCACCATTGGCTGAGAAGCCACCACTGTGTGCTCTTATCTGGGGAGGCTGTGCTCCCAGCAGGGGTCCTTCCCTGTCTCCTCTATAGAGGGCTTGGCAGGTGCATCACCTGTGCACCACGCTCAGTACCCACCCTCATTTGATTTCTGCCAATTCTCTCTCTACAAGAGCCCCAAGTCAATCCTCTAGGCTCAGGATCATGATTCCCTCACCTCAATGGCAAGCTGGGGATCCCTAGTGTTGACCTCTGCAGCCCTGCTCATCTATGGATTCCCCAGCTGCCCATGACTTTGGGCTTCTGGGACACAGGAGACGACAGAAAAAGATTTGAGAGTGGGTGTGCTAGTTCTGGTTGGTCAGTGTGGGGAGGACCTGTGTGCTTCTCCTGAGTAAACTGTTTTCCTTTCATGAGATTCAGTTCCCTCATTCGTTCAAGAGCGGCCTCTCTCTGCCAGCCTCACACAGTTAGTTCTCACTGTTTCTCATGGATCGTGGAGTACCCTGTTAAATACGGGGAGCTTTGCCCATCTCATCTCTGGACCCCTGATCTCCACCAGATCCTCAAGAGGGAGCAAAGTCTCCAGAGCCTCTGTGGGAATCAGTGAGCATCGAGACAGAGAAGCCCCTGCAGCAGCTGAAGTGGGGCTTGAACTGGGCGGGGCTTGATCTCAGTTTGGGACCCCTCTGTATGCCGGGAGATCGGGCTCAGCATTTAACCTTCCGCAGGAGGTTAAGCCACATTGGGCCCAGGAGGACTTTCCCTTCGGCTTTTATGCTTGAAGATTTTCAGGTAGAAAATAAGGATAAACCTAATACCGGGTCATGAAAAGCATTTACAGCCGGGGCGACCCATCTGTGTCTGTGATCTCTTGGACCCGAGCCGGGCGAGCGCACACTCATTACCCACGGGCTTGCATCGGCTGGGCTAGGCCCCGACCTGTCATCAGCTTTCAGGAAACTGGACCCAAAGAGTAAGTATCAGATGAGCTGCTAATGTTGGAAAAAACGCGAAGAACATGCTCAGGGTCTCTGTTTTATGGCTGCTCTTGAAGTCAGAATTGGCGATTGTAACCCAACGCCAGCCTCCGCAACGTGTTTTCAGGATTGTTGGGGTAATTGAAAGTCCAGGCCGGTCTGGCTATTAGGACTCTGAGCAGCTGCAGCCCTCACTGGCCCCTGGCAGGAGGAGCTCACAGAGATCCTGCCTGGTTCCACAGCTACCATGGCACTCAGAATCAGGGCCTGTCACTGCCCCTTGTCACCACCACAGATTTACAGAGGGACTGGGTGCTAATACTGGGCCTTCTGTTGGGACTTGGACTTGAGATTTGCTCCCTTCTCCAATCAGGGCACCCAAGCTAGGTGCCTTTCCAGGCTTCTGATGCCCAGGGGACTTCCTTGCCTCTTGTTATGGATAGGACTATGCGCCTAAAAGTTCATCTGCTGAATCCCTGGCCTCAAATATCTTAAAAAGAGACTTCATTTGGAAAAAAAGTTTGTTGCAGGTGGTCAAGTCAAGATGAAGTTATTACTGTGGGCCCTTGTCCAACATGGCTGGTGTCCTTTTATAAAGGGAAAACTTAGACACACAGGGATGTGTAGCTGTAAGGTTATGTGGCCAGCAACCCTCTGGGAGCTGAGGTAGGCCTGAAGATGATGTCTCCTTGTAGTCTAGGAAGGGGCAGTCCAACCAGCACCTCACCCTGCACCCCTAGCATCCGGGTTGAAAGAAGAGGACACCTCCCATTCGAGCTGCTGGTATTTAGCCATAGCACATTCCCAGGTGGCCTCGATGCTGGCTACTGGGGCCACACTTCAGAGCCACTGGAAAATTCAGGTCTGTTCTTCTACCCTGGCCAACACCTGAGTTGCATTCAGGATCCTGGGGGAATGTTCTAGTTTAGAGTAATGGGGGATGGCCAGGATGGGGGGGAGACACTTGCTCTGTACCACACAATAGCCAGATTCACCATTCAAAGCTTCTAGAAGCTTGGTGAAGGTATTCACCCAAGAGTCAGACAGAGGTGCCATGCCTGGTGGAGGATAAGAATTTCCCTTCTTAGCTTAGCTGTCTTTGCAGAAAGACAAAAGCCCTGGTCATGTGGAGTGAGCATCCTTGTCCTCAGGACCCATCTATACCTACCTTAAGGGCCAGTGGTGTCATGCAGTGAAGCCCCACAGTGGTGTCAGTCAGTGAACCTGACTGTGGGCTGGGTGTCTGAAGAAACTCATCCTGTTATCTCATTGGATAGAACCAACAGAGGTCAGAGCAGTTCTGAGCAGGAGCAGTCAGCAGCCAGCTTCCTCCAGTTGGACCACCACAACAGTGAGGATATTCATGATAGAGACAAAGCCATTCTTTCCCCCCAGCCCACTCACCAAGAGCTGGAGGTAGGTGTAGGTGGGTCCTGAGGGCAAAGATGCTCATTCCACCTGTCCAGGGCTTGTGTCGTTCTGCAAAGACAGCTGCTAAGAGGAGAGGAAGCCAGGGGAAACGGATGGCATGGAGATAGAGCATCAAGCCCAGCCCAGCCATGCTCAGCTCTAGGCAAGCACATAGATGAGCCAGAAACCTCTACCTCAAGACTGCTTGGTACTCAGGGCCAAGGTGGAGTTAATCTTGGAGAGTCCTTTGCATTGGAATGACATGGGGCAGGTAAGGACTGATGACTAAAAGACCTGGCAACGAGTGTTCCTAGATCATCTCTTAAAGCTCTAGGAGACTCCATAGAGTGAAAGGTTTAGGTTTCAGCAAAGAAGAGCCCAGAAAGTGATACCAAGAAGGCCTAGGTGGGCCCTGCTAGAGGAGTTGATAGGAAACAGGCCAGAGGCCAGCTAGAGCTTGCCAACCCCCCCGGGCAACATCCATCACAGCAAGGCCAGAACTGGGAGCTACTACCCGTGTGCTCTCTGTTCTTGCTCGGACCTCAGTGGTCTGTGTCATCCCAGGGTTTAAGAGGGAGATGAACTGGCCCTGACTGACCCACCCTGACCCCAAAATGGCCGAAAATATCCAGAATGGCACTGTTAAGTGGAAATTGACTTGTCATAGATATGTGGTGCTATCTCTGCTGTTTCTTGGTCTCCGATTCCTGTCCCTAAGGATCTGTATACATTTTCTAATGTGGTGCAAGTGATGGGGCGCAGGGGCATACCCAGAACCTCCAAACCTTCGCCAAACAGGAGTCAAGATGCTAGTTCGAGCAGGGGCAAGTGAGGGGGAGGGTGAGAAGGAGAGGCTGGCTTCTACTGGTTCTGCTCTGAGCTCCATGCTGTTCCTTCCTGGCTCGGGCATCTTCCTGGTACTGGTACATCTTCAGTTGTGGCATCTACTAGGACTCTGGCATGTTCTTGGTGCTGGTACCTCCTTGGCTCTGGTCTTTTCCTGGCATTGGTACTTACTGGGCTTTGACATTTCCCTGGTGTTGGTACCTCCTTGGCTCTGGCACCTCCCTGGCTCTGGAATCTCCCTGGTGTTGGCACCTTCCTGGCTCTGGTACCTCCTTGGCTCAGGAACCTTCCTGGCTCTGGTATCTCCCTGGTGTTGGCACCTTCCTGGCTCTGGTACTTCCTTGGCTCTGGCACCTCCCTAGCTCTGGTATTTCCCTGGCATTGGCACCTCCCTGGTTCTGGTATCTCTCTGGTGTTGGTAACTCCCTGGTTCTCACTTCTCCCTGGCTCTGGAAAGTCACTGGTACTTAGATTTAGCCCAGGAAATGTGCTGCACGGGAGGGATTGACCCAGATGTCACGTTTGCACAATTGGCCATTCTTTACACACCTGGGCTGGAGAATTCCAGAGAAGACCAAGAGGCCAGGGGGAAGTGGGGTCTTGCGGGGTGATGGTTAGGTACGAAAGGAGAGGGGAGAGGAAAGAAGAGAGAAGGAAAGCCGCAGGCCCAGGTGACTTGCAAACCCTCCCACCTGGGCCTCTGTGATGGAATTCCCTCTGCAGTCCAGTCCTCGAGGCCAGGTCCTCTAGTGAATCAGGCCTTTATGACTAGTGCAGCCTCAACCCAGGAGATTCATGGTCCTGCATCCTGGGCTCTGGACTATGAATAGCGGCCCTCAGTCATTTCCTTTCCAATCAATCTATCACTGTCATTATCTTTCAACACCAGTACTGCTAGCCTTTCTGGGACATGGGCCTCCCCAGAAATGCTCCTACAGTGAGAGGCATACCTGGGAGACAGAGGACACTGGGTGCTGCCCCTCCTTCTGCGAGGCTGGCCCAGCATGGCCTCTCCCAAGTGATCCCACAAAGGAATACCTTGGAGGCAAACAGCGGCCTTGGGTTCTCTGTCCCTAGCATAAGGCACAGAACTTGGGCAGATTCCTGGGCCCTGATGCAAAGACTCCCCTTCTCCAAGCTATGAGGAATTCCAGGAGAGTGATGTGAAGGCCCTCTAGGCCTCCCATGCTCACATTTGCTGTGGGGTTGGGTAGTTTTGCTGGTTTGGGCTTTACCCAGGCCAGACCCTCCCATCTGTCACCGGTTGGTGGGTGACCAGGGACAGCCCTTGTTTGTTCCATGATACGACCTTTGGGATTTTCCTCTGGGGAAACTTGAATATAGTCTTTAGAACCCATGAAAGAGACTGTGAGCTCAGGAAGGCTGCTGTCTTCCCCACCCTCAGTGGGGATTATGTGCCTCATCAGCACCTGACATGACAGTGGGAAATGACCCTGATTCTCTGAATTTTCATTTGGCCATCTCTGCTGTCTCCTGAGCCTTATAGTGCCTTTGGGTGATCTGAACAAACACTGTGGCACATGTGATACCTGCACATATATACATATGCAAAGGTATGTGTGTACACAGATTACACATTCTCAGAAAAGCACACCCGTGCTGCCATACAATGCACGTATGGGCGCACACACACACACACACACACACACACCACACATAACACACACATACACACACACACCACACATAACACACACATACACACACATATACATACACACACATACACCACACATACATATATACATCCATACACACACAACACACTCACACATCACATATACACACACATACACAATACATGCATACCACACATACACAAACATTCACACATACTACATACACACATACGACATACACACACATACACACACCACACACACACACCACACATACACACTACACACATATGCACCTATGGTGCTCACACACACACACAACACATGCACCCATGGTGCACAAACACACACACATGTGCACACACACATGTGCACACACATACACACACGTGCACACACATACACACACACCCTCCACCACCCCACAATAAAACCGGAAGACAAGTCATCACAACATTTGGGCTCCAGCAAGGGTGAGAGACTGGCTGGCTAGTCCTTCTAGGTGTGACCACTGTGCAAAGCCAAGATGTCACACTACATCCATCTCTCCGGGATCTGATGCCCTCCTGGGTTGTGAGTGCACAATGCCTGTAGTTACTTTTACACTTTCAACTTACATGCGTCAGGGCTGGGATGCGGGATAGAGCAGGAGGTCTTGTGTAGTGTGAGAGAGACCTGTGGAACCAATGAACCAAATGACCGCCAGGTTGCATCTGTGTAGCTCACCAGGCGCTTGGAGGATTCCCTATGGGACAAATTTCTACCCTCTTGCTCTCCACCTGTTCCTTCTGGCCTCCCTACCTCTCCGTCTTGGCAATGTTGGTTTTCAGGGCTGCGGTTTTCTGACAACGTTTACAGCCGAGACAAGGTTTCGTTTCCCTCCACCCCCCTGTGTGTGCCTGATCACCTTCTGTTTTTCTGTTCCAAGCAGATGGCTGTCAGTAATTGATCTTTAACTATCCAAAAGCACTTAACATTTTTCTAAGAATGGGAAGTGCACCAAGGCTCTGCCAGTGTCACCAAGGAGCTGGTCCTCTTGGAGCCATGGCTCCTCATCTTTCCTCTCTGTAGAACACGGGCTGCTTAACAGTTTATATCCTAATCAGGGCAGCAAAAGGAATTCTGGGAGATCAGCATGGATCAGTCTGGGCACACGCACACGAACACACACACACACACACACACACCGCCGTGTGTCACTACTCTCTTGGAAATTAATGAATGAATGACCTCCATCATGGGAACCTGCCTCTCCGTTTTGAATTCTACTGCCTGAAGACTCATCTCCATAGTTTACCTCCTTTGGGTTTCGTCTTTGGTTGACTGGATCACATCCTCTAGTAGCTTCCTGAGAAAGGGATCTAATCTTTGGAATTTTCTGTGTTAGGGCAATATGTCTGAAGACTGGAGATGGTTGCCTTCAGAGTTCTGAGAGTTGGTTTTGCTCTCAGAACAAAGTTCTGAGAGTTGGTTAGAAAGTGTTTCTATTTCTGATCCTCTGCCTTCTCTCCTTCTCTGGCAGCCCCCCAGGGGGGCTCTCTCCTCAACTCTTTCACCTCAGCTACAACCTCACCGTGGTGATGCAGCTGGGTCCCCCTTCCTTGGGTTTAGCACCTTTGTACTTCTGCAGGGTTTTCTTTTATCTCCCTGGCAAGATGCTAGACTTCTGAATCTCTTATAATTTCTCTCATTTCGCTTCTTGACAAGAAGACTGAGGGGCACATCTAGAGAACTGTGGGCTCTTGAGCTTCATGGGTAGTGCAGCCCTTGGAGGCTTGCTCAGACTCTTCAGGGTCTTCCCGTCTCTATCCTGAGGCAGATCTTTCCTCCGTGGTGTTGGGAACTATGTAGAGTGAATTCAAGCTGAGGGTGAAGATGAAGCTCTTAAGCTAGAACAATGCCGGGCAGTGGTGGCGCACGCCTTTAATCCTAGCACTTGGGAGGCAGAGGCAGGTGGATTTCTGAGTTCGGGCCAGCCTGGTCTACAGAGTGAGTTCCAGGACAGCCAGGGCTACACAGAGAAACCCTGTCTCGAAAAACAAACAAACAAAACAAACAAACAAAAAAACCCAAACTAGGTGAGCTTTGTCTCTGTGTGTCTACCAGGGTCTGCCTACAACAGGCCCCTGCCCCTGCAGTGGCTGCCCAGCCTGCCTCCATTCTTCCCGTCCTGAGGCCAGCTTCCATGCTGGGGGCCATGCACCATCCATGAGAGAATGGTTCGTATGCCCCTTATGTAACAATGCATGGAGGTCTAGGTGTGCAAGCCTCCTTCTTTCATGCCAAGGAATCCAGACACTCTCTCACCTCTGCTCCACGAGGAAGGAATCTTTGGGCCTCACTCACAGATGGGGACCCCAAACCCTGGCAGCCCTTCTAGGTAGCCCTCTTCCCAATGGCACATTCTTTAATCAGTCCCAAGCCAACCACAAAGTCTCACTGGAGATTAATCTGTCTCAGGTCCCGCCAATCGCTGAGCCCCTCTGGACTCAGGCCGCTGTGGCCCCTGCTCTCCTAGGCCTCTCCACCCTGGCAGGGTGCCAGCCTCACAAGGCCCTGATTTATTGTCTTCGAAACAACCTGCAGATGTGGACTTGTCTGCTGGCTGTTGCCAATTAAAGTGCTCCTGGGCACTGGCCCTCCTGGCCTGCACTGGCTGCTCTCCCTGCTTGGAGGGCTTGCTGCATGCAAGTTTGGTAGTGGATGCACCCCAAGCAATGGGTTAGCTCTGGGTCACCTCAGGGAGGGTCAGCTCTGGGGTTCAGTCCCCAAAGGGAAGGACTTTGCCTTCCGCATCTGGCTTTTGGTTACCAGTGGCAATGGACAGGCTTGGAGGAAGAGGTTCCACCAGTGCCAGGACCTACTTCTTCAGATTTGCTGGCTCAATCTCAGTCTCTGGAAAGGTGTGTAACTGGCATGGGGTGTGAATAAATCATCTGCGTGAAGCTAAAGTGAGAGCGTAGCACACGCTGAGGCCAGTGAAAGATGGTGCTTACTCAGTCCTTGTCCTCTGCAGATGTCCCGAGACAGGAAAAGTCGCTAGTCACACAGGCATTGACTCTGAAGTCCACAAATTCTGGATGTGTCCAAACTTTTGTTGAAAAATGAGAGCAACCCAACTAAAAAGCAAGTAAGTGCCTTATTTAAAAACAGACACACTGCAGGCTAACACAGGTCAGAAGCCCCACCCCTTGCCAGTCCTGTGTCTTTGGTGGTAGACAATTCTGCAGTTAGGATGTGTGGGAAAGATGCCCCAGGTCAGGTGGAATCTACCTCAAAGCATGCTTATGCCAACTGGACCCCCTTCTTCAGATGGAGGGTCCTTCTTGCTTGCTGCGCTGTGCCCACCTTGTGAGGCCCACCAGGACTCAGGACGGGTCCCTCTGCTCAGCAGCTCTGCAGTGTGCAGCAGAAAATCTGCTTGAAGGCAGGAGATGGGCATCTGCCTTTGTCCCTCTGCAGCTCCCTCCAATGCTCCGTGCTCCATAGCCCTGGAGAGGTGACTCAGGCTGCCGTGTGCTTCCCTCTGTCCAGGCCCAGGCCAGCACTCTGCCCTGGATGGAGCCTGGGCTCCAGGGTCAAGTCTGAAGAGTCAGGACAGGACCCAGGGTGTCTGGTGGCCCAGAGTATCCAAGTGCTCAGTGAGTGGGGCTGAGATCAGGATGGTGACCTGAACACGTCATATTAGTCTCTGTAGCTTGTACACACAGGAAGTGGAAACATGAGTCTGTATATGTGTGTGAGCATGGGTGTGTAGTGTGTATGTGTGCGCTTGTGAGAGAGCATGCGTGCATGTGAACATGTGTGTGTGTGTGAGAGAATATATATGAATGTGCATATGAGAGTGTACATGAATGCATTGTGTCTGTGCATCAGGGAATGTATGTGTGCATGCACGTGTGAGAAAGAGTTAATATGCATGTACATGAAAATGTGCGTGTTTATGTGAGTGTGTGTGTGAAGGTGTATTTGCTGTATGTGTGTGAGTGTGTGTGTATGTATGTGTTGTGTGAGTGTGTGTAGGGCATTTGTATTTGTGAGTGTTTATAAGTAAGTGTGTGTCTATGAGTGTGTGTCTGTGAGTGTGTATGCTTGTGTATATGTGGATGTATGTGGATGTGTGTATATGTGAAGGGGTGTGTGCGTGTGTATGTGAGTGTGTGCGTGTGTGAGTGAGGGCAAATCTGTCTGTATGTGTGAGAATGTGTGTGGATGTGGGTGAGTGTGCATGTGTATACATGAGAGTGTGTATGTACATGAGTGTCTGTATGTATGTGAGTGTAAGTGCGTCTATGTGTGTGTATGAGTGTGTGTATGTGAGTGTGTGCTTGTGTATATGTGTGTGTATGTGAGCGTGCACGTATATATGTGAATGTATGTGTGAATGCATGTATAAATGTAAATGTATGTATGTGTGTACAGGCAAGACTGTGTGTGTGTGAGTCTGTGTGAGGGTGTGTGTGTTTGCAGGTGTGTGTGCACACGGGTTTTAAGTCCTTTGCTTTCTTGGCATATACACAGCAGAAATTCGTGGCCTACATTTCTAGAGCCTGGTTTCAAGCACAGGCACAGCAAGGGCCATCTACTCACCGCACCCTTGTGTGACAGTGCCTCTGGGTTCTGAGTGTAAATTAGTGCATCATTACACTCTCTGAGTGCAACTTCTGGTGTGTGTGTGTGTGTGTGTGTGCATGTGAGTATCTGCATGTTTATCTGTATATAAAAATGCATGTTGGGGCACATGTTTAGACAAGCGGGTGTTTGTGAGTGCATGTGTCAATGTGTTGATATGTTCTTATATGTAAGCATCATGTATGTGTTACTCAACAGACGGTGTTAATGTGTGTCAGTATGCACGTATGTTAGTGTGAGCCCACATCATCAAGAGCAAAGTGTCTTTGTATACGTGTCAGTGAGGGTACCAGTCACTGTGTGCCACTATGCACGCATGGTGACACTGTATATGTGCATACACGTATATGTTGGAATACATGGCACAGGGCTTCTCCCATGAGGACCCTCCCCATGGAGACTGGCCCTGGAGCGTCACACATGTGCTTTGGTCAGGATAGAGACGCCTTGGTTTAGGTCAAAGAAATTTCAGTAGGAGTCCTCCCCAGCAGATGCCCGAAATCTGATAACCTGTCTCCACCGAAAACTTAACAGCCATGTTAAAGGCTCTTAAAACTTTCCCTAGAGATTCAACAAGTATTTTTTGTTATGAAAATGTGGCTATGAACACCTGTAAACGTTTGAAGGAGCCTGGCCTTGCAGCCGAGCCTTTAGCATCTACAGGCAATGAGTCAAAGTTTGCCTGGGGCACAGTAGGACTTGAAGAATGCAGGCTTCAGATTGGGAATGGTTGAGCCTCGTGGACGCCTTCCCAAGGACCCTCTTCCCATGGGAAGTACTGGGTCTGTGGCTAGCACCAGGGAGAGCAAGGTCCTGGGGAGAGCTAGCCACTGTCAGCACATTTTGCTCAAGGCAGGAAGTTTGTACCACGCAGGGGTGCAGGCAGTTGGGGATGAGCACCCATCTTGCCAGGTGTCATGACCTCATCTGGGTGATGGGCCTCATTCCCAAGCTGGCCAGGGGCTACTTCAGACCTATCCACTAGAGCAGTGCAGGCTACCTCAGCCTTGTCTTGCTGCTAATGGGTCCCGGTGCTCTCGCTGTGCACTTTCAGATCAACAAGCTACGAGGTCTTCCAGCCTGGAAGAGGAGGCTGAGGTCCTCCCAGTTCCCTGCCCCAGGGCGACTGGACGGAGACAATGGGTGGGCAGAAGTAGAGGGTGGGTCAAGTGGTGACTGGCCATGGACAGCCGAGGCTGGAGGTGGTGTCTGGGCATGGGCAGCCGAGTCTGGACTTCTGTGGGGAATCACATTAGGGGGTAAGGACAGATGAAACTCAGCAGCTGCCATTTCTCAGCTGCAAGTCTGTGAGTCTGCAAGTCTGTGGTCCTCTCTGGCCGACACTGTGCCTTCTGTGGCCAGCGCAGCCACAGGAAAGTACTTCAGTTACCTGTCGTTACTCTCACAGGCTGTGCTGTTAGACTTATAAACAACTGAGTCCATTAAAAAAATGTACTTGCACATACAAGCAATGTGGCCCCCAAATAGTAATGTCACATTAAATAAGAGCAAACCACACTCTTAACGCCCCAAATAGCTGAATCACAGCCTGTCAGGTTCCCAGCATCCCGCTGTAGCATGCATGCTCCATCCTATTTAAGAACTGAGCTGGTCTGTTTGAGTTTTCCTGAGGGTCCCTGCACTGTGCAAGCAATGGACATCCCCACTGGCTTTGGGCACAGATTGGAAGCTGCTGGAGTCGGCATGGCTCCGCTCCTTAGCACTGGGACTTAAGCTGAAGTTGAGATAGGACCCAACGTGCTCCCTTATCCTGGTGCTCCACGGGGAACCAGCTATGGATGTCTGTAAACCAAGCCCACTGCCCTCTGGGTCAGGGTTTTCTCGTTGAGTGCTGCCACACCCAGCATCCGTGGGTCGAGATGTGCTGCTGTTGCGGTGCCGCCTGCCACAGCTTCTGTCACCGATGGAGCCTTGGGCATCACGATTTAATGGATTAGTTAAAGCGATGTGAAAAAAAGGGCTCTTGATTTACGATCTGCGATTTTTTGCTGACTGCGGCATGTTTTTTTTTTGTTTTTTTCCTAAGGCCCAGCTTTAAAATCGTGGGGACATAAGGCGAGGTTGTTCCTCCGGCTGCCCTCGGGGCTCATCCGTGGCCCCTTTGCCCAGGGCCCCTCCAGACCTTTAAACAGGAAGTTTAATTTTATAGAATTAAAAAAGAGAAAACGGTACTTAATTATCGGGCTGTGAAACAGCGTTGCCCTTTCTTAATTTTAGTAGCTAATAAAATGCCGAGCCTGGAGTTAACTACTTCTGGTCCAAACGCCTTACAGTTTGGGCTGTTTGAATAGAATATTTTATGAACTGTCAGATATTGCACTATGGTTTTCAAACTGTGCTATGACATATTTCTCTCAAGATTTATTAGGATTTTTTATTTAAAACAATATATTAAATGGAGAAGAAAAAGTAATCTTAGGTAAAATTCAAATATTAGCAAAACATAGCGTGGTTCTAAAACCTTGCTCATTTGAAGTTCTTCTCTTTCTGCCCTCACTGCTCCCCGCCTACCTTCACCATAAAAAACAAAACAAAACAAAACATGGCTCAGAGAGCAATGGCCCACAGCTGCATCATTAATTCAACATGTCTTCCAACCTGGCTCCAATCAGGGACCAATCTCAAGGCCAGTTGCCACTTAAGTGACTTTATGGGAACAGAGCAATGAGCTATGCTGTCTAAGAACCTCTGGGCGCCTTCCCACTTGCCAGCAGGTTCTGAGGATGGCCACAGAGGACTGTGCCTGGAGATGGCCAGAGATCAGGGACCCCTAACCCTATCCATGCCCCATTTCTCAATGTTTGGCACCCAGTTCACAAGAGAGGTCTGTTCTTTCCTCTACTTTAGTGAAGGTCCCGTGTTGCAGAGGACCTACTATGTGCCAGCACAGGAATTTCAATCTTGGTGGAACCTATCCTTAGACTCAGCAGAGGGAGGGGTATGAGGCACAGATCTCCCCACCTGGGAGGTAGAAAGGAGGAAGAAGGAGGTGCCAAGGCTGCAGCTTACAGGACTCGCTCAGGTTGTACATATTAACAGAGAGTGAGGAAGGTCCCCAGAAGGAACAGGCCATTTGTGGTGGATCCTGTGCTGGGTAAGGTTATGCTCTACACTGGTTTAGGCACTTCAGGGAAGACCAAAGGGGAGAGGCTTGGAACACAGCCAGGTTCTGGGAGGGCCTTACGGGGTAGGAACCCTGTAAGAAGCACAGCTAGGGAGTATGGAGCCCAGGGCATCCTGCCCCTGCCCTTTGCCCACCTAACAGTTCTCCCTTAGTGCCAGCCTTACTCAACGCTGGAGGTGGTATGAAGTGAGTGGTCAGGCCTACCCTCATAGGGTGGTCCCTGGCAGGCAAAGAACATGTTTACAGCTTAGGATTTCACTGATAAAGCCAGAATACTGAAGACTCCTCTTGTGTCTTCACCCACCATGAGGATTCCTACTGAGACCTTAAGGCTTGGCCCAGGCTGCCACTGTCCAGCCATGGTGGCAGGCATGAACACCAAGAGGGATAAGGGCAGGTGCCTGAGGGGAGGGTGGCAGGGGTTGGTAGGGACACTGCCACAATCTTTGTGATCTTTGGGAGCCTTAGGCTCAGCCATAGCCCAGGGACAGACAAGTGCTCTGGAGGATGTCGTGAATGTCTTCCTGCTCATTCCTGTTTGCACACAGTGCCTTGGGAAGCATCTGCTGCTCTCCATGGTCACTGGGTGCTGGATAGCCAGAGGCAGGCTCAACTTCCCAACCACGGGAGAGCTAGGAGGAAGTAAGTCATCCTTGTCAATTACAGCCCTCGCTGCTTCCGAGAAGCCTCCTCACCAGCTGTGTGCCTACCCGTTAGCCATGTGTAGCTAGCTAATTTGTGGGCATTTGAGGCTTTGAGCAAATATCAGCAATGGAAGCCTAGCACCAGGCCCCTAGCATCCACACACGGGTTTTATTGCTCCTCAACTCCCACACCCTGGTCAACCTGCAGGCTCAGTACATGCAGTCCCCATCCTGCAGGGTTGATACACAGTAACAAGGCCATCTTTGTACAGAGCAGCTGGCAACAACAGCTCTGAACTATCACTGTGTTGCCTCTCACCTGGAAGATGCCAATGGTTACACAGTGAGCCACACCTGTGCAAAGGGCCTGGGCTTCAGGGGTGGTCATGGCCACTCTGCTTGGGTACCCATATGCTGGGAGCCAAAAAGAAAGAGGGTTGTCCTGGTTCATCTCCGTCTGGAACTGTTCTTCCTCCTCCCTCTTCCCTCCTCCTCCCCTTCCCCTCCCCTCCCCCTCCCTTTCCACCCTCCCCCTTCAACCCCTCCCTCTCTGGTCTTGTTTGTTTGCTTGCTTTCGGAAACTCTATTCACTATCCTCCTGCCTCAGTTCCCAAAGCTACAGAGTTACAATTGAACGCTGACGCCATGGTGCCCTCCTGTCACACTAATTCCTTTTGGAGCCATCAAACTGGGAATAGCCTCTCCCTAAGAAGGAAGCTGTGGCACCAAGCATGGCGAAGCTCTCACACACAGGAAGGGGATTAGGCTGGATGGAGGGTCAGAGCAAGGCTCCTCCACAGGGTTGACCAGTGTCCCGTTCCCCTGCTCCTCAATATGTACATACACTCAGAATCTCAGAATGGGGCCTCACTCAGAAAGAGAAAAGTAGGGACTTTTAGACATTAAGATGAGGCCATACTGGATTGGGGCAGCCCTAACTCTCAGAACAGGTGTCCTGTGAATGTGGACAGGTAGCATGGGGTCACTATCAAGGAGGAGCTTGGTGACAATCGAGGCAGAGGGGACAGCACGGCTGTAAGCCAAGTGCTGTTGGCAGCTAGGAGAAACTGGAGGAAGCAGGAATGATCCTGCATGGCACCTCAGAAGCAGTCCATCCCATGGTTGATGTCTTTCTTAACAGGGGGAGGCAGAGGATGGGGGCTTCACATGCTTCAGTGACCTGGACATCCATAGTCATGTAGCTGTGAGATATTATAAAAGAGGGGTGGACTGTCTCCCCAGAACCCCAACACAATATCTCTCTCCTGGTTGTCCTGGGTAGCAGAATGTTATCAATGTACAGATCAACCCAGCCTGATCCAGCCTCTGCTTGAGCAGAGCTGAAAGCCATCCTGCTGTCTGCCGTGCAACTGCTCCTATGGGTTTTCGGTAACCCAGCACACGCAGTCAGAAAGAGAGCAGCGTGGAAGAGCCTGCCTCCCCACAGGAGTCCAGGCAGGTGGACTTGTTGTGGAGAGACAAGACCGTTAGTGAGGAAGCCTCCTCACTGTGGCTATGCCCAGACATAAAGTGTCCCGTGAGCTGCATGAAGTTACCCTGGTGCCAGGCAATGCCAAAGGTACAGGATTCAAGGGATGGGAACTTCATCCGGCTCTGGGTTGCCCGGTGAAGGATGAAAACTTGCCTGGAGGAAGAGGATCTCCTGAGGGAGAGAGCCCCCAGCAGCTCCCCACACATCTGGCCGTCTGCGAGGGCTCCCCTCACATTCTGAAGTGCCCAGCATGCCCAGGGGATTCTCCCAAATCTCATAAATGCCCTGCTTTGTTTGGGGCAATGCCTGGGTTGGTTTTGATTTCCTTCGGGCCAGTCCTCCTATCCTCACGTGGAAGTAAATGGAGCTGTGTAGGGTCTATTTTGGGTAACCCCTGAGCTCAAAAATACTTCTGGGATGATAAAAGCCTCTTGGAGAGTCATTTAATGCTGTCTTCAAAGGCAAAATCGGTATGGAAACAGGACCCGCCACCTCACAAGAGCAAGAGAAGGGCAGGCCTTGGGGAAGTCTCAGGCCCTTAGCAAGACTTGAGGGAGATGGAGCCGAGCAACTGTGGGGCTGAAATTCCAACTCCGGCCCAAAGCGTCATCTGGGATTAGAAACTTTGCAGAGGAATAGTGGCAGCCGTGGAAAAAGTGTACTTGGCTGTCCCGACTCACTCCCCCAGCCCGCTTGCTGCCATCTCCTCCAAGATCAGTTCTGTCGGGATGGAGGGTGGTGGGCTGGGCAGGAGCTGGGCTTTTGCCAGCCAGAGGGTGAGGGCTGGGAGGAGCAAGAGGCATTGAACAGGGAGGGGTCTGAGTGGGGCTATTTATAACCCAGAGCTGCAGACAAGACTGGGAGACGCCCCCACCACAGCCCTCTCTCCTGCCCCTTCCCACTGCCTTGCCACTCCCTCCCAAGCATCCGGAATGCACTCTGTGGTCAAACACGTCAGAGAGTCTGAGAAGTGGGGGGCCAGTTCAGCAGAGATGGCAGCCCTGTCGGATCCATATGGAGGTCATTACTGGCCCTGGGAGTCTGGGTTGGGGCTCTAATGTCCAAGGTGACAGCCTGAACCACTGAGGGGTGGGGGAGGGTCGAGCAGGAAACGGCTAGGCTGGTCAGGAGTCCCATGAATGCAGTTTATGGCTAGGCCATGGCTGACAGAAACTGGGCCCGTAGAGCAGAGGTCTCCATCCTGGGTGCCTTGCCAGTGAAATTGGGTGTCCCCTTAGCAGAGAGGACAGGAAAACCCAGTGTCCTGGATGCAGGGGAAACAGTCCTATGCAAGCACCTGGCATGTGCGAAGTCTTTCTAACCTCTGCCCTCTGTCTCCCTGGCTCTTTCTTTCTGTACCTCTCAATATCTCCTAATTCCTCTCCTGAACCACTGGCCTCCCTTTTGCCATTTTGCTTCTGCATATCTGCCGGGACCTCCCTCCCTCCCTCTTTTTTCCCAGTGTGCCTGACCTCTACGTTCCCTCTCCCATAGCTGTGACAATCAGAAATTTGGTTTAAAGGGACCTTTTGGTGCCTGAGAAACCTGTCATGGCAGACCACAGTATGGGCTGCTGGGTATTCTCTATTCTTTACCGCAGGAGTCCTTGTAAGCCTGAGTGCACAGCGGGAGTCCACTCAGCTTCACTAACCCTGGCCACACTGCCCTTTCCCAGCCAGGCTGATACTTTGTGGACCCAGCAGGGTCACCTTCCTCTATCCTCTGAGGCGCTGCTCCACACAGCCTTTGTGTCTGCCACAGAGCCCTGTAGCTGAGCTGGTGTGTGTTAAGGACAGACAGACAGTAAAGACCAACACTCTACTGAGGACAGCTGGGGAAGGCTGGCAAAGGCAACTTGAGGAGAAGTCAAGGAGAAACGAAGGGTTGAGCAACAACTCTGAGGAGAAGACAGAATCCCTGAGAAGGGATGAAGTAGAAACAAGGTTCTTTGGAGAGTCAGTTGGATGGTGTTTTCGAAGGCAAGCAGGTGAAGGAACGTTTCCTTGAAGTGGACACAGGTGAAAGGCTAAGGCCGACTCGTGAAGGAACATTTCGCTGAAGCGGACACAGGAAAGAGGATGTTCTGCTAAAGCAAGCCTGTGAAAGGACACGTGACGAAGGAGTCTTCACTAACGACACGCATGGATTGATCCGCCTTACATTGCGTGGTTGAGCTGCGTTCGTCAGGACTCCATAGCGAGAAAGACACCAAAAAACTTGAGGTGTTGTGCTGCAGTTGCTTGCAGCTTCCCTGGGCTCTGGCTGATTGGCAGAGTGATGTCAGCTGAGCCAGATGCACATGCTGAGGTAAGACCTGTGGAGAACAGGAATGAGCAGGAAGACATTCACGACATCCTCCAGAGTACTTGTCTGTCCCTGGGCTATGGCTGAGCCTAAGGCTCCCAAAGATCACAAAGATTGTGGCAGTGTCCCTACCAACCCCTGCCACCCTCCCCTCAGGTACCTGCCCTTATCCCTCTTGGTGTTCATGCCTGCCACCATGGCTGGACAGTGGCAGCCTGGGCCAAGCCTTAAGGTCTCAGTAGGAATCCTCATGGTGGGTGAAGACTCAAGAGGAGTTTGGAGGGTCTAAAGAACTCACAGACAGTGACAGAGGCTGAGCTTGGCTCGCTGGTACAGCTAACTGTGCAACACTTGTGGGCCTCAAATCTTCCCCGATCTTTGCTTCCCGAAAAAGGCACAGCCTAGAACTCCTGGCATTCCTCCTGGTCCCTCCTGCTGACTCGAGGCTGAGGCCTGGCTGTCTCTGCTAGGTCGTGCCACCACTGCTAATTCCTGTTTGCTATCCTGACTCTTCCGAATTGGACAGTTGGTGTGTCCATGAGGAGAATCGAGCTGCCACTGCTGACCTGTGAACTGAATTGCCAGTTTCCAGACAACATGGATGGGAGTAGCTCCAAAGAACCTTTCTGTACAGGTCCACTTTCCCCCACCCTATATCCTTTCTTTTTTACTGTCTCTCGTGGATGGTGGGCTAAAGGGGAAGTGAAAGCATTTAAGAACCATCAATAAAAATAGAGTTTGAAAAAATTGAAGTTACAAAGGATGTTGGCATTGGACAACACCCACTTGTGCTAAATCATCCACTCAACATCTCAGGTTATACACAGGTGGTCCTGGTGCCCCCAGGTCCTTAATGTTCCAATTAATCATCAGAAACAAGGTAGGTCCTCTCTGGAGGAAGCTAGCATCATTCTTAGTTTTGGTTATTTTAGTGAAACATAGGATGTCTGGTCTTCAACAAAAAAATAAAGAGAGGCACAGAGATAAGATAGTATCAATAAAGTCTAAAAAAGTATCGAGCAATATAAACAGACAGAAACCCAAATATTCAGACACAAACATTATCCATGTTTAAAATGTGTGTGGAGATAAAGCTAATATGTTGGAATTTCAATAGAAAAAACTATAAGCTGTAAAAACAAGAAAAAGATTGGGTGATCCAGGGCTGAAAATGGCAATAATCAAAATTAGGAGCTTAGTAGATGTCTTGAGCAACACATTAGACATAGATGGAGAGAATTTAATGAGCAAGAAGGTGTATGAAAAAAAAATATCTAGGCTGAGGCTTGTGGAATTAAAACTGTGGAGAATACAGAGAATTTAAGGTCATGGGATAAAGTGAAATTACACATTTTTCTAATCAAATGCCAAGGGAGAGGCAGGAGAGATCAGATCAGAGAGATTGACGATTGCCAACATTCACGTTGGGAAATCGCTGAAATTATTCTCAGATTGTTGAATCATTAAAACTTCAAATCTCATTCAAGCCTCCAGCCTCCTCAAAGCTCTGTGAGAGTTGAGGTTTAAATGTGTGTGTGTGTGTTTGTGTGTGTGTGTGTGTGTGTGTGTGTGTGTGTGTTACAGAGATGAAGAGAGAGGACCACCACACTACCACCATGCTAAGTGACTTTTTTCTATCTGGTTCATTAGACAAAGGTGGCCTTTCTCCAGATCTCTACCCTTCTTTGTCTTCTGTACCTCTGTACCTCCTGAGTCACTGTAACAAATGCTGAAAGCTAAAGAACAAGAGGACTATTTAAACAACCAGAAAATGAGATCTTTTACGTTCAAAGGATCAAACTAGACCTCATGTTAATGTACAGGAGGATGAAGCAATCTCAGCTCCCACTGTGGGATTCTAAGGCAGGAGGATCATAAGATCAAGATCTACTTGAACTATGTTCCAAGAGCCTGCCTCAAGAATTCATCCTAGATTTCTTATTTCTTGAAGTTTGGGCTGCAAATCTCTCTAGCCCCAGCCTAGACTTCTAAAGATGGCAAAGATGTATTTCAAGAAGAGGTGAAACCAAGGCATTTCCAGCCAACAGAATCCAAGAAGCCGTTGTGATCATAAACACTCAAAGTTTCAATAGAAAAAGAGAGACTCTTGAAGGTCAAGCATGCAGGCAGGAATAAAGGGTGTATCTTCATTCCAGATGGCAACATGCTGCCTAGTTTATGTAAATACAGATTATTGAAACAAAGATGCTTAATGGATTTAAGAGATATACAGTTAGGACCTATAATATATGAGGATATATAACACCTAACATACGTTAAATGGGTAAAATGAAATTATTACTAAACATCTTCATGATTCTACCAGAGATGTTAAATTTAGACCAGGCAAGGCTGGATGATGTAATCTCTAGGGTAATGTCTAATGAGCAGAAATCTATGTGTAACTGATATCTATGCAAATAATAGAAGCAGAGAAAAAAATGGAATCAACTCAAAAGAAGCAAGACAGGAGAAGGGAGTGCTGATTCTTCGGGGTGAATAGAAAAAGACTGAGTATTCCAGTAATTACAATAAATGTAAATACATCAAATGATTTAATTAAAGAAAGGGATTGCCACAGCCCAAGACATTTTGTTGATGAAAAACACAAAACCAAAGTCTAAGTATATATCATTTATGAAACGTATAGAGAAATAATCTAATGAGAAGGGATATGGAGGAGTTGAAATAAAAGCCAGGAATGGTTGCATGAGAAAGTAGGGGTGACTAGGTAGAGACTGGATAAAGTCAACTTTGAGGTAAAAAAAGATTACCAGAGAGAGAGAGAGAGGATGAGAGAGGAGGGAAGAGAGAGAGAGAGAGAGAGCGAGAGAGAGAGAGCGAGAGAGCGCTTTCTATGAAGAAGTCCTGTGCTCACTGACCAGAAGAATTGCATAGTGAAAATGGCCATCCTACCAAAAGCTAGCTACAGATTCAATGCAAACCCCATCAAAATTCTTTACGGACCTTCAAAGGACAATCCTAAACTTCATAGAAAACCAAACTCCCAGGATAGCAATCCTGAACAATAAAAGAATTTCTAAAGGTATCACCATCCCTGATTTCAAATGGTAACGCAGAGCAATAGTAATAAAAACTTCAGCCAGGTGGTGGTGGTGCACAGTACTCAGGAGGCAGAGGCAGGTGACAGCTGTGAGTCTGAAGACAGCCTGGTCTACAGAGTGAGTTCCAGGATAGACAAGGCTACACAGCGAAACCTTGTCCCAAAACAACAACAACAATAACAACAACCCAACCAAACAAACAAACAACAAAGAATGCTAGATATTGTCATAAAAACATGTGTTGATCAATAAAATCAAATAAAAGACCTAGACATAAATCCACACACCTATGGATACCTGATCTTTGATAAGCCAGAAATACATACTGGAATAAAGGACAGCATGTTCAACAAATGGTCTGGTGTAATTGGATGTCTGCATGTAGAAGAATGTGAACAGATCCACACTTACCATCAGGCACAAAACTCAAGTCCGGTGGATCAGAGCCCTCAACATGAAACCAGATACACTGAACCTGAAGAGAAAGTGGGGGACGGCCTTGCAGTCATTGGCACAGGAGAAGACTTCCTGAACAGAACACCAGTAGTGCAGCCATTAAGACCAATAATTAATAAATGGGACCTCATGAAATTGAAAAGCTCCTGTAAAGCAAAGGACACCACCATTCGGACAAAGTGGCCACCTACAGAAAGGGTAAAGATCTTACCAACTCCACATCTGATAGAAGACTAATATCCAAAATATATAAAGAACTCAAGAAACTAGATATCAACAAGCCAAACAATGCAATTAAAAAATGGAGTGGAGATCTAAATAGAATTCTCAATTGAGGAATCTCTACTGGCTGAGAAACACTTAAGCCATCCTTAGCCATCAGGAGATGCAAATCAAAACGACTCTGAGATTCCATCTTACACCCCTCCGGATGGCTAGATCAATAATGCAATGACAGCTCATGCTGGCAAGGATGTGGAGCAAGGGAACCCTCCTCCATTGCTGGCGGGCGTGCAAACTTGTAGAGCCACTTTGGAAATTAATATGGCTGTTCCTCAGAAAATTGGGCAGTGATCTTCCTCAGGACCCAGATATACCACTTTCCGGCTCCATCCTCCCAGAAGGGCACGTGCTCCACTATGTTCTCAGCAGCTTTATTCATCATAACAGAAACTGGAAACAACCTAGATGTCCCTCAACTGAAGAACGGATACAGAAAATGTGGTACAAAGTTATGCATACATGTGCACATTCCAGGCTGGAACTAAGAGAGAGATTAAGAAAGAGTGCCACGTTCTTTTTGGGTTGTCAAGGATGAAGTACGCAGGCTCTAGGCTGAGACTACATGGATAAAGTTACAGCTGTGAGATGGAAGGCTGCTGAGGTACAGAATTTCTTCCTCCCCATCTCTTCAGGACCTTGCACTTTTAAGCTTTCCAATTGGTCACATAATGAACCCTATATTATCAAAGGTATTATATTTTTCTCAAACTCTACTGACTAAAATGTTATATCTCATGTAAAATATCCATTCACAGAAATATTTAGGCTGGTTTTCTCTTTTTTTCTTTCTTTCTTTTTTTTTTTTTGCTAAGAAACTAGATATCATGAATTAGTTAAATATTCAAAACATAATATACACCTAAATATTATGTGATTATGCATAAAATATATATGCATGTGAGTGTGTAATGTGACTGTGTATGTTAGTGTGCAGCTGTGTATGTGAATGTGTGTGTGTGAGTGTGTGTATTGTGAGTCTATAATGTTTCCTGATTTCACAAGGGTAATGTGATATCTCAACTTTTTATAAGTGAGACTGTTTCTGTTCTTTGCGTGATATATTAATTCTTTCATACTAAAACAATAAGCAGATTACACATGGATATTGGGTACAACACATTTGTCATATCTGATTCTGTGCTGTCTTGTTTGGACAGTAGATATGCATTCAAACAATAGTCTAGATGTTTCTGAGAGGCTATTTCTTGGTCATTTAAAATTTTATATGGGGCAAAAAAGAAAATGTGCTACACTCACACAAATGGAGTATTGCTCAGCTGTTTAAAAAATGACATCACGAAAAATTTGCAGGCAAATGGACAGAACTAAAAAAAAAATTATCCTAGTGAGGTATGGTAGATTCAGAAAGAATATGATATGTGCTAACTTGTAAGTGGATATTAGCCATTAAATAAATGATAACCAGGCTACACTCCCTAGACCCAGAGAGGCTAGGTAAAGACGAGGCTCTAAGGGGGACACATGGATCTCTCGGGGAAGGAGGAGTAGGATAGTTATGGGTGGACTAGGGTCCGGTGAGGAAGAGAGCATGAGGAGTCAGGTGAGGGGAGAAGGGATAAAGGAAGAGGGCAGGGGGGAGATGGCTGGGATTGGGGGCATCAGGGGAGCAGTGTGGGAACCTAGTGCTGTAGAAACTTCCTCAAATCTCTCAGGGGGATCCTAGGGAAGATTCCTAGTAATGGAGGATACGGAGTTTGAACTGGCCATCTCATGTGGCCAGGCAAGGCTTCCACTGGGTTGGGGATTGGGTTGTATTCAGTTGAACTGTTGGCTGAGATAGTCCCCAAACAACCCAGGTTGATGCTAGGACAGAGGGTTGCTTTCCACAAACTGACAGTGAGGTCTCATTCAGGAGGACAACATCTGTACAGCTCGTTGAACCTGGAGAGGAGGGCTCCCATAGGGGAGGCTTCTCCCCTATGTCCTAGTTTCTTTGATGTGGGAAGGTGCCCTGCAGGCTCTGGAAAGAGAAACGTGGACACCAACCCAGCCTCAAAACCTGTGACCTACAGTCTGTCTTGTCTGCAAGGTGTACTGCGAGGTGCAGAAGTTGTGGGAGTGACTAAGCAATGTCTCATTTAACTTGAGGGAGCCCATGTGGAGAGAGAGTCTAAACTGAGGTCTCCATTGGGTCCCACCCTTTGGATCTTGGGGAATCCCATGGAAGAAGAGGAAGAAAGTTTGTTGGATCAGAAGGGATGGAGGACACCAGGAGAACAGGCCCTACCAAATCAACTAAGCAGGGTGCATATGGACATGCGGGGGTCTGCACCAGGTCCTCCGTGTGCACGCTGTAGCTGTTAGCTTGGTGTTTTCATGGGACTCCTAACAGTCAGAGTGAGTGTCTTTGACTCTTATCTGCTCTTGGAGCTCTTTTCCTCCTGTTGGGTTGCCGCATCCAGCTTCAGTGTGAGGGCTTTTGCCTTGTCTTATTGTGTTTTGTGTTGTCTGCTTGGTTGTTGCTTCTCAGAGGCCTCCTGCTCATTTTTGAAGGGAGGTAGAGGGTGAGTGGATCTGGAGGAGAGCCAAGGTCAGGGAGATGATTGAAGGAGTGGAGGCAGGGCAAACTGCGGTCATGGTGTAGTGTAGGAGAGAAGAATCTATTTTTGATTTAAGAAATGAGTTCTCCATGAAGGCTATGGATTTTAGGTCCATATACATGCATTCAATAATAGTTTTGGAATACATAAAGCCAAAGATAACAGGACAAAAGGAAGAGACCAATAGGTGCACAAAAAACAGAAGATTTTTCTAACTCAAATTACTTTGCAAGTAGCAGGACAAGTAGACAAACTCTAAGGATGTAGAAGACTTAAATAACACATAAACAACTTGAATTCAAGGACATAAATACACCTTAAAATGGGAAAACATCAGGGCTGACGAGATGGCTCAGTGGTTGAGAGAGCTTGCTCCTCTTGCAGAGAATCTGAGTTCAGCTCCCAGAGCCCGCACAGTGGATCACAACCGCCTGTGATGACCACTTCACCCACAGTTCTGCACTCACATGTACACACTCATGCACACACACACAAGTCCATAAATAAAAACCCTTTTAAAAAGAGGGTGAGAAAATGAAGTTTTAAGTAAAGCCACACACACAGTGCTTACAAAATTAAAATATGTGAGAACTCAAAGCAAATTTCAAGCATTTTAAAGAACTAAAATCATATAAAAGAATGTGGTCTGATCACAAGGAAATATGATTATTTGAAAAGAGAAACAAAGGTAAAAAATTATCTTGAAAGTGTGGGGATTTATAAAGCTATTTTTAAGAATAGCACCTCATCTAAAGAAATCACATTGGAAACAAATGTTTTAAAAATTTAATAACAATAAAATTTATTATACCTGGGCAGGAAGGAGTTAACTCACTAAAAGAAAGACAGACTGAAAATCAATTATAAATGCAGTTATTTCAGGAAACCAAAAGCAGCAAAAGAAATAAAATAATAAAGAGAAAAATAGAAAATAAAAGTCAAGCAAAGCGATCACAGACAGCAGCTGAGAGATGAAAATCCTACAGAGAAAACCTCTGGTCTGTTTAACTTCCCTGCTCAAACCCACCAACATTCAAGAATTACTGCAACCCCACACAAACTCCTCCAGAAAACAGAACAGAAAATCTCTTTCCTCAGTGTGCTCTGTGAACCTAGCCTAATTTTGATGCCAAACACTTACATTCTGAGAAATTTGTTCATACCAATCGACCAGCCACCTCTGAAGATGGGCATAAAGAATGCCTAAACTTAAGAGATGTCCGAAGCTTCATCTTGGGGTCATCTGGGCCAACCACACTGAGGCCAAGGCTAGCCCTACTGAGGCAACTGAAGACTAGCCCATCTGGAGCAACTGAACAGAAGCCAAGGCTAGCTCTTTTGGAAGCCCCAGGACTTCACTTTGTGACTGTCCTTGGCCAGCTCTCTGACTGGAAATGACCTGTGTGTCTTTCATTCAGGAGAAGGTAGATTATGAATCATACTGGTATTCCACCTACCTGTGCTTGGGAACTATGTGGTCAGAGGCAGAGCTAGTGACATCACTGACAGCCATTCCTCATGAGACAGCCCATGGATCAGGCACGGGGGTGGGGGAAGGAATATCTATGTCTTGCATTGTCAGAGTGGCAAGACAAAAATCATGACTTTATTAAACAAATGCCACTTTCTACTCTGGCAGGTATTCATCAACCTTGTGTATTCAACCATAAGTGTCTGCTCCTTCAAGTTACTTTTGGCCAAGAAATGGGAAATCCAATGTAGGTTGACAATCTTCATGTACTGTAATGGATCCTGGTCATGCCCTGGGTCTCACTGGACTTGGGTTGGACACTTGTCCTCTCTCCGATGGACTGTATGGTGTGGTGGTAGTAGATCTCTGGAAACCTGCCTGTTTATATCTCCATTAGCAAAGATAGATCAAGTGGTTCCGAGATTCTCCACTTCCATTTCAGGGTCAGAGGTCACCTTTCAGCAGGCCTCTTTATAATGGGCTAAATTAAACTCCTTTGCCCACCTGCCGAAGTTCTGAGCTCCCAGGACCCTAGGATATGGTTGTACTTGGAAATGGGGTCCTGACAAGACTATACTCTTGTTAAAACAGGTCATGAATTGGGCCCAAGATTGGTGTCTCTATAAGAGGAAGCCACAACAGTATTTAAGACCCTGGGAAAAGATAGAATCTACCAGCCAAAGGAAGAGATCTGGGGAGTACCCAGAGCCACCATGCCTCATCTCGCCTGAGTACTCCAAGCTACCAGGATGGTGAGCACTCACTGTGTGCAGGCAGATCACCCACCCTCCAGAGCTGACCGATGCCCCCACCTAGAGGACCAAACAGAAGAGTCCCTGATGCCAGGCACAGCTGCCAAGGAGTGATGGCCCTGGGCTGCTGGAGGGTGGTGTATTAATGTAGTGTAAACAGGATCCAGACACGGGGTGTCACTAGCTGGTCAAGCAAATATTTGCTCAGAGCTTTGTAAAGGTGAGTAACACACAAGCTCCCATCCTCACGGAGCCGACGGGCTATTAGTGGAATTAATAGTCACTTAGAGAAGCTAATGAGAACATATGCGATCATTAGCACTGTTGCTTAGCAGATACCTGTTGTCTCCCATTGCTGCAGGGTGGGGCAGCTTCCCTGCTGTGCACTGAGGCTTGGCCCCTATGACTTCTCTGGGCAAAAGGGCTGCTGGTGGCATGATGTGACCAGAGGTCTCCTACCTGCTGAGAAAATGCAGACTTACCATTGTCCTGAAGCCAAGGCCTTAGGGTACACACTGCAAGGATTCCATAAGCCCACCTATGGCCTCAGGTAGAGTTACCCTGCTAAAGCAGCTGGGGCAGGCATTCCCTCCAACCTGTGTGAGTGTGAAGACCATGGGGACCTATGTTTGAGGGTCTTTGCTACAAGGGTTATTTTTTACCTCATCTGGGACTTTTAGAGGATAAGAAGGACCATGCCAGCATCAGATCCTGAAAGTCTTCCTAGAAGGAGCACGCACAGACATCCTATCCTAGAATGTTAGAGAGAGACTACTACCCCAAGACAGGGTCCTCAAGTACATCCTCTCAACCCAATCCAGCTCACTGCTATTCCAAACAGCCATGAGCCAAGAGTGCCTTCCACAGGTTTAAATCTAATATCTAATATATTATATTAATATATTGTATATTAATTAGATATTAGATATTATATATATTACATATTACATATTATATATATTATAAAAGAAAACTTTCATTCCATGAATTACCCATCACCCATGACCACTTTCAAAGTAACATGGAATTGAGGCTTCTTTAGGTTCACTTCCTGAGGCTTTCCAGTAAACGTGTACCCAGTATCCCTCCAGCCACTCTTTCCATCAAGGGGAGGAAATCTTGGGTCAAAGCATGCTGGCCCCTTGTCATCTGGCTATGACTTGAGGCATAGAGCTCTGAACTGTTGGCATCCTAGCACAAGGAAACAAAAGCATTTCCCCATGAACATCTGGGAGAAAGATCCTCTCTGTGTCCTGAACTTGACTGTATGTCTGTTGTCCTCCTTCCTGCCTGCGTGTCCCCTGAGCACGTTCCATATGCAGTGTATGTGCTGAGAAAGAAGATGAAGCACTAAGACAATTGCCTGCCCATCCATTCAACACATCTGGCATCCATTCATCTACCTATTCATCTGTCCACTCACCTACCCACTCACCTACCCACTCACCTACCCACTCACCTACCCACTCACCAACCCATTCATCTACCCAATCACTTACCCATTCACCTACCCATTCACCTACCCATTCATCTACCCACTCACCTACCCACTCACCTACCCATTCACCTACCATTCACCTACCCATTCATCTACCCATTCACCTACCCATTCACCTACCCATTCATCTACCATTCATCTGTCCACTCACCTACCCACTCACCTACCCACTCACCAACCCATTCATCTACCATTCACCTACCCATTCATCTACCCATTCACCTACCCATTCACCTACCCATTCATCTACCCACTCACCTACCCATTCACCTACCCACTCACCTACCCATTCACCTACCCACTCACCTACCCACTCACCTACCCATTCACCTACCCATTCACTTACCCATTCATCTACCAACTCACCTACCCATTCACCTACCCATTCATCTACCCATTCATCTGTCCATTCACCTACCATTCATCTATCCATTTATCTACCCACATATTCACCCACTTGACCCCTGCCCATCATGTATCTACCTACCATCCATCAATCCATCTATGATCATCTGTCCATCTACCTACTATCTAGACATCCATCCACTACTCACCTGTCCATCTCACATCTACTTATCATTCCTCCATCTACACACACACACACACACACACACACACTCACAAACACTCACTCATCCATTCTCTTCTCCACGCATCCACTCACAATCCATCCATCTATCTTGGCACTATCTCACCACCTACATGCCCAGCACCCATAATTTTTGTTCATTTATTCATTTTACATACCAGTATCAGCTCCCCTCTCTCCCAGTATCCCCCATGCCGCCCTCCCCTTATCCTTTGAGAAGGGGGATCCCTCCACTACCTCCCCACACCCCATCCCCAGCACATCATGTCTCTGCAGGACTAGGCACATCCTCTTCCACTGAGGCCAGACAAAACAGCCCATTTAGGGGAAGGAGATCCACAGGCAGGCAAGAAACAGATTCAGGGACAGTCCCTGTTCCTGCTGTTGGGAACCAAGCTGCTCATTTGCTACATAAGTGCAGGGGTCCTAGATCCAGCCCATGCTTGCTCTTTGGTTGATGATTCAGGGTAGTTGACTCTGTTGGTCTTCCTGTTGAGTCCCTGTCCTCCTTGGGTCCCCCAATCCTTCTTCCAGCTCTTCCATAAGATTCCCCGAGCTGCATCTAATGTTTGGCTGTGAGTCTCTGCATCTCTTTCCATTGGCTGCTGAGTGGAGCCTCTCAGAGGATAGTTATGTTAGGCTCCTGTCTACAAGCATAACAGAGGACCATTAGCAGTGTCAGGGATTGGTTCTTGCCCAAGGGCCAGGTCTCAATCTGGGGCAGCCACTGGTTGGCCATTCCCTCAGTCTCTGCTCTGTCTTTGTCCCTGCACATCATGTAGGCAGGACACATTTTAGGCTTTTGTGGGTGGGTTGCTGTCCTTATCCACCCACTGGGAGACCTGCCTGGCTACAGGAAGTGGCCACTTCCAGATGCATATCCTCCACTACTAGAAGTCTCAGCTAGAGCCATAGACCTCCTGGGAGCCTCCCCTATCCCAGGTCTCTAGCACGGCCAAGAGATTGCCCCTCTGCTGGCTTATTACTCCTATAGATTTATCGTCTAGCAATCTACCTGCTCTCTAACCATCAGCCCATCTACCACCTACCCTCTCACTCATTCTTCTATTCATTTACACATCAGCCATCCACACATTCATCCTATCGCCTATTTATTCATTTGTCTATTGACCAACTGTCTACCCATCAATCCCCTTCTTTTATTTATCCACCATCCATCCACTTTCCATCTCACTATCCATTCACTCCTCCACCCACTCACACTACCACCCACTCACACCACCACCCACCCACTCACACCACCCACCCACACCACTGCCACCCACTCACACCACCACCCACTCACACCACCACCCAC
>JADRCH010000171.1:1341779-1366370 GCA_019843965.1 Rhynchomys soricoides | reverse complement strand
CCACCCACTCACACCAACACCCACCCACTCACACCAACACCCACTCACACCACCACCCACTCACACTACTCTTCTGTCCACAGCCCATTCCTTCACACTCTTTACCCATCCACTCATCACTTACCCACTCATTCACTCACTGCCCATTACCCATCATCCTCTCTCCATCTGCCCACCCACCCGCCTGTTCACTCCAGCTGTCCATACATTCATGCTCGACACGTTTATTCAGTGAATGTTACTCAAGGGTCCATTTGCCAAGCTCCATGCTGGCTGGCTCAGGACACACTGCAGGACTAAAAGATGGATCTCTGCTTTGAGGAACGTATACACACGACCTATTCCGTCTTCAGGAGCTAACAGGAGAGGCTGTGGAAATGGCTCAGTGCGTGATGTGCTTGTTACACAGTGGTGAGGATCAGCATCCAGATCTATAGAATCCACATAAAAGCCAGGAAGGGTGTAATCCAAACCGGTGGGCAGTAGAGATAGGGAAACTCTGAAGCAAGCTGGAGCAGCCACACTAGCCAATCCTGGATTCTGTGAGAGAACCTTCTTGTGCGCGCGCGCGCACACACACACACACACACACACACACACACACAGTAGAGAGTGACTAGGAAGATGCTCAGCACCATCTTTAGGCCTTCACTCCCATAAGCATGAATACACCCCATGCGTTTTTTTGTTTTGTTTTTTTTTTAAAAAAAAACATCTCCCAGAAAAATTAAGAGAAAATAAACACACACCCCAGTGATGTCCTGGTGGCTGCAGTGGAGGTTAGACCCACACCTGCTGAAGGGCGAAGTAACACAGGATGGTTAAGAGGTTGAGGCTGGACTAAGGTGACCCCTAGACCTAGGTCAGAGGAGGGCAAAGCACTAGGAAGGCCAGGACAATGTGGAGCTGAGGCTGGCTCATGTCCATGACACACGAGCCTGTGCACTAAAGGTGGAGCAGAACAGAGACAGAGCCTCTGGGGGTTCAGTGGGGGATCTGTTCCCCAGGGTCTTTTGTCCCCCATGCTCCCTGCAAATTCATGCACAGTGCACCCTTATCTGGACATTAGGTTGCTGCAGATGTAACTAGTTAAAAGGAGCCATGCTGGATTCAGATAGGTATTAAAGCCAGGACTAGAATCCTTGCAGGATTGGCTTTAGAGCTGCAGAGCAGACACATTGAGAAGGCAGAGCTGAGAGTCGAGATGCTTGCACATGCCAAATGCTGGCAGGCGCCCCAGAAGCTGGATGGCCCCACAGATTCTTTAGTGTTGTGCTCCTGGTCTCCAGACTGTGGAGGATGAGGTCGTTCTAAAGCACCCACTTTTCAGTAACTGGTGTCGTGACCCCTGGGAAGCAACCCCAAGCTCAGGCTCACCTCCCCTTTGCTGGGCATGGCCACCTTGCATGGAGATGCTGCTGGCCTCATCACCTAGACTGAACTTCTTCTCACTGGGAGGCAGGGGGCAGAACTGGCTTAGCACAGCATAGGCACTTTATAATGTAGCACAGTGAAGGTGCTTTACAACTGATCTTTCTACTTACTGGAAACTAGCTATGCTCAAGTCTTTTTTATCTTGTTTTTAACTTTTCTGTATGTGGTGTGCACATGTATACATGTGGATGTGTGTGTGTGTGTGTGTGCATGGATGTGTGTGTCAATGCATGTGTGTACATGCGTGTGTGCATGTATGTGTGTGTATGGGTATATGTGTGTGTGCACATGTATACATGTGGATGTGTGTGCAAGTGTGTGCACACACACGTGTGTGTATGAGTGTGCGAATGTGTGTCAATGGGTGTGTGCACACAAGTGTGTGATGTGCCTGTATGTGTATGCATGTGTGCCAATGCATGTGTGTGCATGTGTGTGTCAATGAGTGTGTGTACATGTGTGTGGTGTGCATGTATGTGTGTATATGTGTGTGTAGGAGTGTGTGCATGTGGGCGTGTATGTGTGTGCATGTGCATGTGTGTATGTGTGTGTGCCAATGCATGTGTGTTCATGTGTGTGTCAGTGAGTATGTGTGTGCATGTGTGTCTGTCAATGCATGTGTGTACATGAGTGCCCAGGCACTACATTGATGTCTGGTATCATCTTTGATTACTCTTCCATTTTATTTATTGAGGCAGAATCTCCCAATCAAACCTAGAGTGCATCGATATGACTAGTCTCACAGACCAGCTTGCTCCTGACCCAGTCATCCTTTACTTGGGTTTCTTGCGATGCACACTTGGGTTCTCATGCTTACACAGTTAGTACTTAACCATTCAGTCCTCTCCCCAGTTTACATCCTCATTGTCTTAGACAATCTGCCTCTAGGGACCTTGACCTGGACACTTCAACCCCTGCCCCATCCTGAACCCCACAGCTTGTACCTTCAAGCCTTGGCTGCTCACCTTGGCAACGCTGATGAAGATCTTCCCCTGCTGACTCTGAGGATAAGATGTCCCTGTCTGCCTCAGCACTGAGAGTTGGGGGTGTGTGTGTGTTCAGTTTCCCATTCCTGCAGATGATTTAGAAAGGATTCGGAGGCCAAGGAGGTCGTCCTGGAATGCTGGCTAGACAAAATAATGTATCAGAAAATTCCAAGCGGCCTTCGGTCACAGCTAGAATGTCTTTCCCAGCCGGGAATGGGGCTCTCGGGGGTTGGGGGAGGTGCCTTCCAGCTGGAACTGCCTGGATGCACTCCCACCTCTGTCACTGACTCTTGGTCCTGGCTTGGTTAAGAGCCCAGTGGACAGGGGGACAACAATCTCCTGTGCTTAGAGCAGCCTCTCCCCCTGTTGCTTGAAAACATTCTGTGAGGACTCACACCTGTCTCCACCATCAGCGCCAGGATTACTGTGGACCCTGATAGTGGGGCGCTAACAGACAGGAGCAGCCATCTCTCCTCATAGGAAACCTGGGGAGGAAGTTTGGGAGGAGTGATGGCCATAACCCAGTGGCGGTGAGGTGACCCCGTGGGCTGTGTTCAACCAGATGACAGCTTCCCAGTTGGACCCCACCTTTCCCTGGCTATAAACAGCTGTGAACTGAGATGCACCACATTTGCCCAGATGCCTCCCAATGACCAGCCCTCTTTTCCAGCTATCAGCTACAGGTAGTGACCATCTGTGGAGTTGGTAGCCATCATCTTTCTGGTGGAGGGAGCACTATCGGGTCAGGAGGTCAACAGCACTTTTAGCTTCCTCCCATCTGAGTTCGTCTGGATAACATTCCTCCCGGTAGAAAAGTTAACTCTATCTTTGGCACCTCCCCAGGATCCACGCCACTTTTGAAATTAGAATAAAAGTCCAGATGAACTGTGTATGTCCTAGCAGGTGGTCTGGGCCACCTGGGGAATTCTCGGACAAAATAAGATGGCACTGGGTGGGTTATCTTTGGTACTAGGTATTCCCATACCACCCCATGGTGAGCGGATACTTAGTGCATTCTGTGGTCTGCAGGGATCTGGCCAGATCCGGTAACAAGATGAGCTGGACTTCATGGTCATATGGGATGCTGCGGGCTTACATGCCTCCCACTCTGAGGGCATCATGCTGTCCTCACAGCGGAAGTAAATGAATGACGTCTGTGCCGCAGTGACACTCAGGTGGACACTGGTTTGGAAACCATCCCGATGGGACAGGAGGGAGTTTTAACTTAGAAAAGAGGCCCCTTTTTCTTCTTTGCATGAGTCACTTTCCTGGAGCGTGGAGAGATGGGCAGGCGGTTCTTATCTTTAAACCTCATGTACTTAACGCTTATTAAAATCAATACCGTCCATTAGCCGGCTCCGTTTCCATTTTTAATCATTTATTGATATACAGCCTGTGCTTTTATAGGACTAAGCAAATTTCCGCTCTCCATGTTTCTCTGCAGCCCGGGGGCAGGCGGTGCGCGGCCGCGGGACGTAAATGTTTATTTACTGCCTGCTTCCTGATTGAGAACATACCTGGTCCAGGCCTTCAGATGGCTTTTACACGGGGGACTAGGGCCACTTCCTGTTCTCCAGACACACAAGGCCATTTTTAAGAAGCATAATGAAAGCAAGGCATTGTGGCCACAGTCACAGGCCGGGCGGGCAAATGGGCGGCAGAGCAGGACACAGAGGGTTTGCTATTTACTGGCTCACTTGCTTCTTGCTGGGGGCAGGGTGAGCCCTTCTCAGCTGGGGCTGTGACACCTCCCTGCATATCTATTGCTCTCTCCTGAGATTCAATAGGCTCCAGCCTGTGGCTTTTTTGTCTAGGGGGAAGCAGGTGACCCATGGCGGGACCAGGTTTCTGCATATCCGTTTACAGAGGAGGTCCATTGGGCCCTAAGGATGGTGATGTCTGTCCCTCTCATCTTCCACATAACCCAGCCTGTGTCCTGTGTCTTGTCTTACCTCCCGGATTTCTCTGAGCCTCAGTGAGCTGGCCAAGAGGCTGAGTCCAAACTGTCTGAGTGTATCTTCAGACCAGCCTCTGTGCTCTGTCTAGGGAAGAAATACAGAAGATTCTGCAAAACTGGAATTCCTCCACCTTAACACCTCATAAGGATGTATGGGTGTGAACCAGTTGTCAGTGTGGAGAGACAGACGGATGGGACTGTCTGGCTACAGATGAGGGGCTCCAAGACCTGGAGCTCCCCCTTCAGGGTTCTATCAACTCTGTAACCCTATTTGTCCAGAGATATCTTACAAGAGCTGGCCTCAGTCCGAGGTGTGCTGGCCTCTACCTGCCCCAGGAGGCTGATACTCACCACTTGGCAAAACTCAGATTCACATGGCTGCAAAACCAGGCACATACCCAGGTACCAGGTGGGTGGTTTTGGAGGGTATGTGACAAGATTCATCTTTCTGCTGGGAAGCCTGGAGCCCACAGCTGCCTCAGGGATGTCCGACTCTCTGTGCCAGTGGGGGCTCCAGCCATAGAGTTAGAGGAGGGGTACCCAGGTCCCAACCATTTCCAGACTCCCAGGAATTTTGGGTGCTCTCAGGGCCTCCTGGAGTGGAGTGGGTGGATCTGGTGGCTATGTTTTACATGTATAGAATCAGCTTTATTCCTGTATTTTGGTTTTGTTTTTATACCACTTAGTGGTTTGTGGGAAAAATACAGATGCTAAAATAAGCCTAAAGACACTTGTCAGCCTGAATACCTTCTTGGCCTCACAGACAGAAGCATGGAAAGGCGCTGGGGTCTCACGGAGGCGTGACCTGGAGATACTCTGACTTTCTTCAAGAATCTGCCCCCGATTCCCAGCTGCCCCTTCATTAAAGGCTTTGGTTGGGGGCAAGTTTGAAAGCAGAGGGGCCCTCTCCTTGCCTGGGCATGCAGACATCACCACAGGCATGCCAAAGGCACACTGCTGGCCACCCAACTCAGGACACCAGGCCAGCAGTTGTGGGTTGTATGTGCATCTGTGATCGGTGGCTTCATAAAACGCCTTCTAATGAAAGTAACACACACACAGAGGGGCAGGCAGCCCAGGATGCGAGGCCGCATGGTGAAGAAATGCGCTTGTTAAAATGTGTAATGAGAGACAGAACAAATCCCCAATATCGGCCAACGCTGTCGTTAAATCCCTTAATGATAGGGGCATTTTCTCTGGTGCGCCGCATAGTTTGTTATAAACCTCTTCAGCCTGGCGGAGTGGGGGCAAGAGGGTGGGATAAGGGGGTTGTTGGGGGGTGCTGGCTGGTAAATATCTTTCCAAGGAGGCGGAGGCCAACCTTGCTTCATCTTTCCTCAGCTTTGCCCTCCTGTGCCTAAGCTGGTATGTTGGGCTTCAACTCAGTCTTTAGAGCTGCCAGTAGGTCACCACTGAAACACACTGGCTGCTGGTATTTGAACCTAAGCCTGGGACCATCTTTTCCTCATGGCTTATCAACCTACCAGAAAAGGCTCACGGGTCAAGTGCAGTTGTTCCAAGGGTGCAGCCCAGAACTGCCACATGAAAAGGGCTCTCCTGGAGTGTGGAAACTGGCTGTGGAGTAGGGACAAGAGATCACCTGAATGTTCAGAACCCGAGAGATGGGTAAGAGTCAGAACCTGTAGCTCAGGATGGCACTTGGTTTCTAAATCTTGTGCTGACCACTTGCAGATGCTCCAGGGACTGGGAAGATTCACTGTTGTCAGGCTCCTGGCTTGGGGGTCTAGAAGGGAATAGGGACTTTGGCTGGGCTCAGTATTACTTCCCAGAATCCTTTCCTCCCTTGGAACATAGCCCAGTGCCCTTTGGAGCAATTGTCTCCATGACAAGTCCTGGCCCTCTGTGGCTCGGCCAAACTTCTGAGATAGAGGCCATCCCTGCTGTTGCAAGGTAGAAGCAGAAGCCATACAAGTTGGGGGGGAGGGTATGCTGCCTTTGAACCCAGGAGCATCACCTCAGAGTTTTCACTACCCTGGTTCTTCCGAGCATAGGGTGGGGTGTGGTTCCTGCCTCTTGCAACTCCAAGAATTTTACACTGAAGGGTCTTTGCCTCTGTCTTAGCCCCATGAGTGAGAACAGTCTCCATAATGATGGCCACATGAACAGGGCACCTTTTCTGGTGTGTAGGGACATAGGTCTCAAAACAGAATGGGGTAGACTCCCCAGAATCCTACATATGTCCTTCTCCGCTGGCTTCTTGTCATCCCTCAGGAAATTCAGACCACGCCTAGGCCCAGCTGGGCTGGGTTTGCTCAGCACCCTCATCCAGGACTCCTGCCTGGAAGAAGACACAGGTGTGTTTAGCGGAGAGGGGGGTCTACTCCTCATGGCTCTCTTTTGGCGTCTGGCTGACCTGCTAAGGCTCTGTCTGGGTGTTCTTGGCCTCCCAGGCTCCCATGTCCACACAGAAGTCCTCAGAATTTGATTACCCACCAGAGCAGAGCAAAATCCCGTGAGGGACCCATACACACACTTCCAAGGGCCACATTCTGGAAATTTTGAAGAGGGAGGCTGGTATTTTGTGTCTAACCATGACAGCCAAGTCTGGGAGTTGAAAGTCAGGGTGTGGTGCAAGCCCTGCTCTTCTCTGAGGTGGTAGCTGGTTTTCTTTCGTGCCTCAGTTTCCTTAACTTCTCTGTCTAACAGGCAGAGCAGCTGGGAGGTGCTACGACGCTGTTCTGCTATGTAGATGCTCTTGGTGAGAAAAGGGCCCATGAGCACAGACTGATGGGGGCCATTGTCCTTCCAGGGAGGTGAAACCCTACCCCAGATCCAAAGACCCGAGTCAGCTGCAGTGATGGGCCAGGACACGGGGTTCTGAGGGACACTAAAGTACCTCTGCTGAAGAAATTCTCTATCTATGCCACGGGTACAACTGGGCAAAGCTGGGATGCCCCATGAGCCACTCCAAACCAGAAGATTCAGCACTTCCTGCTCCTCAGATAACTTCCTAGACAATGGGGTTAGGAATGCCCACACGTGCTCCAAGCCTCTGGCAAAGGACAAGACCACATTGACGGCACAGACAGAGGATGCAGAAAGGCAGGACAGGCTTGGTCAGATGTCCTCCTGCCCTCATAAAACTTGCTTGGCAGGCACACGGATCCCTTGGCTGGACTCTGCCCAGGGCAGTGGTTAAATGGGCTGCCTAAGGGCCCAGGTGTGGATATTTTTAATAGTCTGTGACCTGCCATCCACTCTTGGCTGGGTGTTAATGGCCAAATGTTTTGCAAGTAAATTACCAGAAAGAATTATTCCTGAGAGGCAGAGATTTGTGGAAAGGCGTTAGAAAACTGGACAGCCAGCAATATTTGTCTCCGTCTGTCCCTACAGGCACAGAGGACAGCTGGCGCGGCAAGCTGGGCCACTCCTGAGGCCAGGGTATGGTGCAGGTTGGAAGGAAGGGTGCTAATCTCTTCTTCATACGAGCTGCTTTCCTAGAGCAGGAACTGTGGCGAGCTCTCCCTTCAGCCTCCTTCCCCAAGCCAAGGTTGGGGTGGGAATCTGGATAGCTGTTTTGGCAGCAGAGGCCCTTCCCTAAAACGTCCTGAGTGTATCTTAGGGGTTGGAGCTGATTCTGAGGGGAGCTGTCCAGGTGGTATCCCTTATTCTGGAGACAGGAGCTAGAAGATCGAGGGGGTATGACAGGGCATGTAACTCCTCCAAAGGACAGTTGGACTGACCTGCATTCCAGCTAGTCCTGGAGCTCAAAGGGAGGGAGGGTATCAGGACAGAGCTGGAGGCATTCTTTCTTCTAGGGAGGCACTTGAAAGGCCCCAAGAGGTGAGAAAATGTGATCATGGGCCCCTGGCTAATCTTGTGGTCAAGAAAGCTGCAGGGTGTTCCCGGGAGGAAGGTGTAGGCTCTCCTCTGTGATGCCCTGTCTTTGGAGGTAGGCAATGCGGCCAGAGAAGATGGTAGTGAAAGCTGTAACAAAAATGACAAGAAGACATATTATACCATCCCAAGTGGGGTACACAGGTGGGGTTCTCCTGCAGGATGTTCCAGCAGCAAAAATGCCGAGCTCATTACAGGGGTGGTGACCCCAGGAATGGCTGGGTAGGTGGGACGAAAGAGTTCACCTGATGTCATTGATAAAACTGTTATCTAATTCCTAATGCCACGTCATCAAAGACCACTGGGGTATCCACTCCACCTGTTCTTTCCCTGGAGCAGCCTGCCCCTGGACTTTAAGCATCAGGAGCAACGTTGCTGGGGAGTCCTCAGCTGTCCTCAGCTGTCCTCAGCTGATGATCTGCTGTTTCGTGGGAAGGGAAGACAGGTCATACTGTGAGGCAGGCCAAGGTTGGTAGGTGGGCTCTATTGAACCAGCACTGAACATCCTAGAGAGTTCTCTTACTGACTTGGCGACCCCCGTCCCCTTTCCATATGTGCAATGCAAAAGAAAACCTCCACCTCGGAGCTTCAGTGGGCAGTGAGTGATACACAGCTCAGCACCTGACTCAGTACCATACAGGAATCAGTGCTGGATGGGACACAAAACTCCCCGTGGCTCCCACGGGGCTATAGCTAATGTCCAGCTCCCTGAGACCTGGTCAATAATTTCCATGGTTAGGGTTTAATAGTTGTGTGGACACTTCAGTGCCAGCTACTGATCTCGGTGGGCTTGTGCCCTGTGTTGGGACTGGAGGGTGGGCACCGCTGCTGTGTAAGGGAGGCATCCTGGTAGGGAAAGACTCAGTCTCTGAGGCCCTAGAACGGGAGTGCCCTGCAGATAGTTGGGCAGAGGGAAGTTAGAGAGGGAAAGGGGGCAGGAAGGTGAGAAACGGGCATCGTGAAACTATAGCAGTCCCCCCTCCCACGGCACTTTGAACAAACCCTTTGCCCTCTGCAGACTGGGCTCTGCATGTTTAAGACACTAATGGGCCCTCTTTTTTTAAAAAAAAAAAAAATGACAGTTTGCTCACACACTTACAGGTTCTCGTCTGACATCAGCAGGGAATCAAAGATATTTTATTATTTAGAAATTCCATATAGGGAAGGCAGCCTCGAGGGTCTGTCATGGCTCCAAAACCCACACCTCCCCCGGGAGTTAATTATTTTCTTAAAATGCAACTTGCACTGTTGGTCTAAAACATTCCAACTGTGTTCACAGTCTTTAAATCTTCAGTAAACCTTAGAGTTTAAATCACTTGCAGATAAGAGTTAATTCTGTTGGGGAGAGGGAGCAAGCCTGCAGCAGAGTTGAAATGGGACAAAATGAAAAGCCCATTGACTGAGGCTCCTTGGGTACCTCCTGCTCGGCTGCTCAGAGCATGGTGTCTGCGGACAGAACCTGGCAGAGCCTGCATCCCAGCTCTCCAGCCAGGGCTTCCCACCTGCCTTCTTGATAGGCTAGACACAGGCCCTTTGGGTTGGACCTGACAGCTGGGTGTTGGCTCAGGTGAGAACCTTGAAGGAAAGCTGACATATTTGTCTGATAAGAACCTCGGCTCTCCATAATGGAGATTCCCAGAGTGGGGCCTGAGTGTGAGCCTGAATGTTCAAATGCAGCCTGAATTTATACTGGGGCCTGATGTCCACTTAAGGCTTGGTGCCTGCTTGGGGTCTAGTATCCATTTGATATATAAGCATTCTCCTGGGCCTGAGTGTCCATTGGGGCTTCATATCCACCTGGGGCCTACAGTACACCTCGAGTCTGCTGTCTCCCTGGGGTCTGATGCTCACCTAGATACTGTATATTGAGGCCTGGGCTTGGAGCCTGTTTATCAGATATTGGAATTGGTTTCTACCTGAAGTCTAGGTATGAACTTAGACCCTGCAACATGGCAATGCTCTTATGGCTTACATGAGACAACTGGTCTTGGGTGGGCAGCCTTTGGGTTGTCATTTTGCCTCTGGTCCCTCTAGGCACAGGTAAGCTACCAGATCATCATGGAGGCTGGTTTTCCCTTCCAAAGGCCTCCCATAATTCAGAGAAAAAGGGGGAGCAACAGCAGCCCAGAGGTGAGCCAGTGGAGCAACTGGATTGACCATACTTTGCTCTAGATCATTCCCGTTTCTGAGGTACCAGTTCTGATGCTTACTGACCCCATCAAAATGTTATCATTTTCAATTGAATCTCCCATAATACCACCACCTCAAGGACATCCCTAGCCCAACCTCCAAAGTCAGGTGAAGTCACTGTGCCCAGTGGGGCAGGAGAAAAGAGTAAAATTCATAAGAAAGCTGGTGTGTTCTGATGGGGCTTGCTGGGTCTTCCAGATCCCCTGGACTGCAGCCTCTAGCCCTGGACCCACCTGACCACTTCAGATCAGAGCCTAAAAGATACTCATTGCATATGTCCTCATTCCGGGCTTTCCCTGTACCCTCTCTGTTCCCTTTTGGCAGAGAGGGCCATGCAGGAGGAAGAGACAGCTAGAAAATGGCAGAGGGGAGCTGTGTGGCCTCAGAGGATTCAGCACACTGAGCACTGGAGACTGCTTTCTGGAGGCAGGTGTTGACCAATTTGACAAGAGGGGAGGTCATGTCCAGAGATAAGGGTCATCCCTGCCAGCCTGTCCTTGCCAGTCCCCATGCACACTGAGGGGTAGCTCCCAGGAGCCAAGTCAGCCCTGGCTTCCCTGCCTCTGCATTTGCAAATGCTTTCGCACCCCATTTCCAGCAGCTTTGCAGCTACTTCTGGCGAGGGTGTGTCAGTGTCCCTCCTGGTCATTCTGCCCCCAGAGTATGAGAATGTGCTTTCTGCCTCCTCCCCTGGGCCCCACCAGCTGGCCCTCTTCCAGCAGAGACTATTGATCAGTCTCAATAAAACAGTTGTCAAATGTAGGAGTGTACTGCCCAGTGGGTGCTGTCTTTAGACCCCACCCAGTAGCACCAGCTACTAGTAGGCACAGGGATGTCTACCTGATGGCACCCCAGCCTGGACTTCATGTATCTCTGTGGCTCCTGTCCTTCCGGAGACCATCTGTTGTGTCAAGGAGGTAGACTTGGTGTCCATTCCCTCAGACCCACTGTGTTCTCAGCCCCCTCAACAGCTGGAGCTAGGGAAGCTATGGGATCCAGATTCTGGGATCCCTGATTCTCTGTAGAAGAAAGGGGTTCTATCCTACATCCCTGAGGGAGCATACCCAGGGGACAGGAAGAAGTAACTCTCATGGAGTGCCACCCCAGCCCTTTAGCATCCTCCGAGAGAGATTGGCTGTGCCTCGCCATGCAGCCCCTGCAAGCAGAGGCTCTAGAGGCACCCTTGGTCTGGCCCTGCTCTCACCAAATAGCATTTTGATGAGTTAAGTGTGAGAGAATTAAAAACAACCCGATTAAATTTCCTTTATAAATACACATGGGTTTGGAAATCAAGGGAAAAGCAGCTTCGGGCCATAAAACTCTATGTCCATGTTCCCCGAAAGCCAAGGGCGGGCTACTGGCATGGTCTCAGCCAGTCGCTCTGTGCTTGCCCCATGCACACAATCTAAGCTCCCAGAGTCTGAGAGAGTTCAGGCCCCTTCTCTTCCCTATCCCTGCTGTGTATCTCTACACCACCCCCAACAGTGACGGTGTCCACAGCTGCCAGCATGTCTGTTATTCTCACCTCCCATGGCCAGGCCAAGCCTATCCCCACTGTTTAGGAAAGTAAACAGAGACAGAGGAGAGTGCCACTGGACACATGTCTTTTGTCTTTTTCTTGTTATGGAAGACAGGGAGCAGCCAGGAGCATGGGCGGGAAGGGGGATGAGGGGCTCAAGTCTTCAACTTCTTTGCTTGTGGTCTCTCTGGGAAGAGGGAAACGAGGCAGTTGTGCAGGGGTGGCAGGGGGAGGGGTCTGGGGCAGTGGAACTTTTGAGGTCATTGGAAAGGCAAACAGAATCATTAACAGTTTCCAAAAATAACCAAGCAAGAGTGAGGTTCCCAGAGTCTTTCCAAGTGGCAGGGCGTGGACAGGGGGCACCTCGAGGGAGCTGGCATAGAGGGAGCCAGGCCTGGGGTTGGCCAGGCTTCTAATGGACCTCGGGCTTCCTGAGTTTCATCTGTAGGATGGGTCAATGCTGGGAAAGGGAACATCTTATTCATTCATTCAGCTCCTTACGCAGAAGTTTTCCTTCATGATCGTATTTATCGGCTACGCCTTGTGGTAGGCCAGGCTGTGTGATCTTTTATCGGCTACTTAGTTGAAGTATTGTTGTCACAGTTTATGTCATACCTTTGGAAAGGCTTAGAGTGTGGCTGGGTCCCTGCACTCTGCCCTCAGTGTATGCTGGGGCTCAAACATTGGCCTGTGAGACACCATGACCTGAGATGTCAGGATCTCATTGCCCAGCTCCTCAGACTGCCACTAGGCCTTCCTCTTGCCTCTACCTGACACACAACCACTGATTTTGTTGCTTCTGAGTTAACATTTCCTAAAACTCTGTAAAAATGGAATTGATAACATGCACAACTCGGCTTTATCCGTGGGGATGCTTCCAACTTCCAGAGAATGGGAGACACCGGACACTTCATACTCTTTCTCCTGCATACATATACCATGACCCCGATAGTGCTTGAGTTTCTGCCTGGCCTACTGGCCTCTTGCAGTACATTGAATCTTTCATGGACTGGAGATGTGGCTCCATGGTAGAAGACTGTCTTAGCCAGGGTCTATTGCTGTGATCAGAAGCCATGACCAAAGAAACCTGAGGAGCAAAGGGTTAATTCAGCCCACACTTCCATATCTTCCATATCCATCACTGAAGGAATTCAGGGCAGAAACTCAAATGGGACAGAAACCTGGAGGCAGGAGCTGATGCAGAGGCCAGGGAGGAAACCTGCTTACTGGCTTGTTCCCCCATGGCTTGCTCAGCCTGCTTTCTTATAGAATCCAGGACCACCTGCTCAGGGGTGGCCCCACCTACAATCAGTGGGCCCTCCCTCATCAATCACTAAGTAAGAAAATGCCCTACAGCATTTTATAATTATAATATTAAGATGATGATGATGATGTTTTTCAAGACAGGATTTCTCAGTGTAACCCTGGCTGTGCTGGAACTCACTCTGTAGACCAGACTGACTTAGAACTCAGAGATCCACCTGTCTCTACCTTCTGAGTGCTGGGATTAAAGGTGTATGCCACCATTGCCTGGCTAGCCTGATCTTACAGTAACATTTTCTCAGTCCAGGCTCCGCCCCCTTTCAGATGACTTCAACTTGTGTCAAGTTGACACAAAACTATCCAGTGCAAAGGACTCACTATAGAAGTCCCCCAGCCCCGTGTGTGTGTGTGTGTGTGTGTGTGTGTGTGTGTGTGTGTGTACACATGATGGTATGTATGTATGTGTGCATATGTGTTGAAGGCAGAGGTTAACCGTGGATGTCATTCACCTTTTTATCAGAGACAAGATCTCTTACTGGGGTCCTGTAAGTGCTGTTTATGATATGCTACCTGGCTAACAAGCCCACAGTCTCTCCTCTGCATCCTTAGTGCATACCGCCGCACCTGACTTTTTAATGTTGTTGCTGGAGACTGAACTCAATTCATGGATCCTGTAAGGCCAGCATTTTGCCTACTGAGCCACTCCCTGGCTTCCTTGTTGCTGGCTTGGAGCTGAATCCCAGGTGACAAATTCTCTCTACCTCTGCTGAATCACCGAGTCTCCTAAAAGTGCCGCTCAGAGTGGCGGCATGGAGTGCTGTCTTGACGGGCTCACTTGTCTGGCAAGTGCCTCACGCAGATTCAGGGCATGTCCTGTGCCTATAGATACCCTACCACTCTAGCAAGATGTGCCAAGCCCAGAGTACCAGTTGTGGGTAGGGAGTATGGGCTCCAAAGACCCAGGCCCACCCATGAGAAGCAAAAGTTTGTCTGTAAACAAATAAAATATGGAGTCCGTGGGGAGGAGAAAGGAATTATGGGAACCTCTACATCCATGGCATTATGGGAACAGTAAAGTCCTGGGACTAAGTTCCCGCAACCTATCCACTGACCTGAAGGCCCCGGGTGGGTGGTAGAAGCTGTGCAGACGTTGTGAATGTCTATAGCAAAGGTTCCTTCCTGCAAGCCTTTTCCTCCCTGGATCTTGTCAGCTTGAGCTCGAACCAAGTTACTCTTTACTAGTGCTGATGGCTGACCAAGTCTGGAACCTACTGTGGTCCCCGAAGATAGCCTCTTCTGGCCCTTTCCAGGCTGCTTCAGACCAAAGAGGTAGAAAGACAAGCTGTCAGGTATCAGGATCCCAGTCTCTCAGGACAGCCTTTCTGAGCTGTGTCCCAGGTAACCGACCAACCCCCAACCCCTTGCCTATGCTAGTGGGATGAGTACCCACCTTCTCTTATACTTGTGGGGTCCAGGTGAGCACTACATTCTCTGGCAGGGAGACAGCATTGAGGGCACCCCGAGGAGAGAGAAGGAGCATTCCTTGTGCCGTTGAGACCTTTTACTGGGTGCTCCAGGAAGGCCAGCTCTGCTCTAGACACACAGGAGTCCTGGCTACTGCAGAAGGGGCAGTAAAGACAAGATGGCCAACTGGGTGACTTCTTTCACAGACCTTTAGTCCGGGGAGGTGTCAGGTGTAGATGCTGGGCACCCATGATAGTGTGAATTCTTAAGTCCCAGTGAGGGTGAGGTGAGGACTGGCTTGGCCCCACTGGTGCCTGGCCCTCACTCTGCCTCTGTGTGCTGACATATCACTCGGGGGTCCACATTTGCCAGTGTGCCAAGAAGTCTTTTTGGATGCTGGGTTGACTTGACCCCTCCCCTGCTGGGCCTGGTCCAGGACTACCAGAGAGCAAGACTGCACCTGAAGAGGCATCTTTGTTTCTGTAATTTCGCCCGTTGGAAAAGTCCCCGGTATTAATATTTATGAGAAATGACCTAATATCCCCGCCGCCTGCCGTGTGTTTGCTTAACATATTTAATGTGATTTGGGGGCTGTGTTACTTTTTAACTGCCTCAGCCAGGGGGCCTGACCTGTCGCTCCCCTCCTGGCCAGTTTGCAAAGGCAATGCTTTCCACAATCCCTCCAAATTCCCGATTTTAATGGCTTCAGAAAAGCCCTGGGCCCTGCATGCCTGAGCCATGGATGGCCAGCCCTGCTTGAAGGAGACCCGGGGCTGCATTCTGGGTGTCTAGGGTCTCTGCAGACAGGATAGATTGGCAGTGGGTTTCTATGGGATGGGAAGGAAAAGGCGTTCACGGGGTTTCAGAAAATAGCTTCTGTGTAGCTCTGAGGCAGCAATTTAAATGAGTGCTTTCTCCCATTTCTCTGGAACACAAAGGTGATTGTTTTTATTCTGAAATAGATGGCCCTTCCACTGTAAATTGATTTTTTTTTTTTTTTTTTAGCATTCCTTTGTGTGTTGCATTAGCTAATGCAGGGCAGCAGGCAAGCTCTCTGGGGTGACAGGGACAGTGCCCTGGCCTGCACCTGACTCCAGAGAGACCATATTCTAAGCAGCAAGCCTACAAGACCCCACGCTACTTCTCAGAAGCTGTGATATTAACTGTCTTTCTTCGTTTCTCTTACCCCAGCTCCTCCGGTGAAAAATTGAGAGCTATAACTGTTTCGGTCTCACAGAGTCATTTGAAGAGTCAGGAAATAGAGCTGGTCCATGCTAGAACCTTCCTCGAAGGGGCAAAAGAAACCCTTGTGGAATTAGCTGGAGCTCTCTGGTAGGTCCTGGACCCTCCCTGGTGCATTGAGTCATGAAGCAACTCAGCTCTGATATCAGTTGATGACCAGGAGTGGAGATAGTCAAGGACCTTAAGGAATAAGGGGTGTTTCTGGACTACCACATAGTCCTGAGGATCACAAGTGATCCCTCTGAGAGAGGCCCCCAGAGCCATCAGGATTGTGGACTATCTATGAGAGGTCCAAGCTCTGCCTTTCCTTTAACAAGATGTCAGTGGGCTTGGGGATTCACACACTAAGAACCTGGATAATACAAAAAGTAACAGAGAATGCCCATGGCCTGTCGCAGAGTGTCCAGTAGGAATGAAAAGAATGCCATACCTACCTGGCAGAGGGAAGAGAGTGTCCCAGCTCCACCTTACAGGGACAGAGGTGATTCCCCCAATCATAACAGAAACTAGGGTTTAAAGTTCTGTCCCAGGTGCCAGGCCAAACCTTGAGCCCATCATGTGCTACGTCTAGGCATCCAGTTGATTGCTTTTGGGTGGACAGTTTCCTATTTTATAGTCTGTAACTCTGAGGCTCCTAGAGAGCTCTCAAGAGAGCTGAGGGGAAGATGTCCCTTGAGTCTATGAGACCCCCTGTCCTGCCCCTAATAAAAATCCACTCATAATCTGACCCCAAAAATGAAACAGTACACACTGAAAGTAGCGGTTCAGGCCTCTCTCCAGATGTGGAGCCCGTAGCCTGGATGGCTAGTGCCCACCTCCAGGTGACTAGTAAGTTTGTCTTCAGCATCCAGGGGTACCTAGACAGCCTCCCCAGCCCTCCCCATCTTCTGCCTTTTCTGTGAAGAAAAGATAACTGTAGCCCACCCAAGGAGCCAGGCAGGGGGCAGGCAGATGGGGTGGGAAGGAAGGGGGTGGAGACCTGGGGAAGGGACTATGAACATATCTGTGTTTCCTTCAGAGCCATGCCAGTCCTTGGAAATGTGACACACACTCAACCGTGTTCTCCTTCCAGTTTCTGGACTGCAGAATGAAGACACAGCTCCTGGCCCTGTCACTTGTGAGAGACACAGCCAGCTGTTGTCTCAGGCTGGCCCCTCAGCCTCCTGGACACCAGCTCACAGATCAATCAGTTCCAGCGCTTCCCATGGCAGTTCTCGAGTTTCACACCATAGGGGTGATGTCATGGCAGAGACTGACTGAGCAAGGGAAGAAAGAGGCCCCTCTGTTTCAGACTTGAAGGCTGGGACAGACCAGCTTCCTGGCATTGGGTGTTGGAATTCTTCTTCCTAGATTCAGGAATGATAGGCCAATGCTTTCACTCCAGAGTTTGGCATGAAGCTTGTCTGTCTGTCTGTCTGTCTGTCTAAATATATACAGATATGTATGTGTGCTTACTATAGAAGCAATCTATCTATCATCTATCTATCTATCTATCTATCTATCTATCTATCTATCTACCTATCATCTATCTATCTATCTATCTACCTATCTATCTATCTACTATGGAGTACAATGGGAGGAAATAGAGAACATTTTAAAAACCTTACATTTTATTTGTATTTTCATAGAATATGTCTCTATTTATAGTCCATACAACTCATCAAATTATCAAGCAATTGATCCATCCATCAGCCATTCATCATTTCCTTTCTTACTTTCCTTCTTCCATCCAGCCACTTATTCACTTATCTGCCATCCATCCACCCACCCACCCACCCACCAATCCATCCACCCAACCACCCATTCACCCATCCATTGACCCATCCATCGACCCACCCACCCATCCACCCACCCATCCATCCATCCATCCACCCATCTATCTACCCATTCACCTGTCCATCCATCTACACATCCATCCATCATCCATCCATCCACTCATTCATCCACCCACCCACCCACCCATCCATCCAATCACCCATCCATTCATCTATCCATTTATCCATCGACCCACCCACCCATCCACCCATACATCTACACATCCACCCACCCACCCATCCATCCATCATCCACCCATCCATTCACCCATCCATTCATCTATCCATCGAACCACCCACCCATCCATCCATCCACCCATTCATCCAGCGCCTATCAAACCAAAGGCAGTTATCTCTTTAAATCTCATTCAATCTCTTTAAGTGAGAAAAGTAGTATTTTCATATGGCTTAACCTAATATCAGTGATCTATTTACCCCCCTTTCTCTCTCTCTTTCTCAAAATCATGTGCATCCACACACACTGGTACTATGCTGTTTCTATGATAGTATGAGAACTTTCGTCCTGAAAATTCTGCAGGAAATGCCAACCTGGCAGCTTAGCAGCCCGGTTGAGGCTACCCTCTGTGGGGCACAGCCTGTGAGATGGGTGAAGGATGTTTCACAAGATGGTTCCTTCCACTGTGCTGCAGTGGGTGGGTGGGGGAGTCAGTATGGAAGCTTTAGGTGGCAAAGTGTTCCTTGAGTCAGTGTCAGGGGAAGCAACTTTTCTAAGAAGCAGTCTGAAATCCAGAGATGGGGCCTGTGCTGAGGGCAGTGTACTCTGACCTGATCCTACATTGCTATGTGGTCCTGGATGAAGATAGCCTTCCATTTGCTTAGCTGTGAGTTGAGGCTGCATGTGGTGATTACTTCCCTGGATGAGAAGGGTTATCTAGCACAGGCTAGGACAGCTCAGCAAGGGTCTCTCCAGGAGAACTCTGCCCACCCACTCTGTACTACTCAGAGAGGTTGGACAAGCAAATCACACACCCTGATGCTGGTCACAGGGTGATCTGCCCAAGTCAAATGCACAGTTAAGCCTAGTACAGGGGCATTGGGATTCTGACGTTTAACTGGCAACTAGGAATGGCACATATTCCCTAAGTGAGCAGCTCAGAGAACAGTCATGAACTGAGCATGTGTGTCACCAGCTCCTGGATGGGAATTTCGGGGTGGGAGAGCCTGGTCACTAGACCAGCAAATTCGGGTATAAGCCTGCTGGGTCCCTCCTACAACATAAGTGCTCTGGGTTCTACAGCTAGCCTGAAGCCATTTGTCCAGTCTCACAGGACAGATGCTGCTCCCCACCCGACCTTTACATTTGAGCAGTGGTCACTTCAAGATGGATGAGCCTCATCATGGAGCCAGGGACCTGCATGCGGAAAGCCCACCTTCTCCACACATGGACTGCGTTAGTCACCCCTCCCCCACGCCATGTCCGTCCAGTGCTGTGCCCTGGTGGTCAGCCCCTGCCCCACAGCCAGCCCACCTCTACTTCTAATTGGGCCGCAAAGCCGTTTAATGGTGTCTGAGAGTCTGCAGGGCTGCTCCGGGCAGAACAATGCGCCATTCATGTTCCGAACAGAACACTAGTGATCGGACTAATATCTTTAAGCTAAAAAACAAGACTTAATTGGGACAGATGCTGCAAATTCCAGGGCAAAAGCCCCGCTCCCCTGTGATCTGAACCAGGCATGTGCCAGAGCTTCCATTTTAACAACGGCTTTTACTTTTTTATTGGCACGCACAAAACCCACTAATGCTCTGTGCAACAGGCCAGTGGTGGGTCTCTGTGGAAACCTCCGTGGGCGCAAGGTCTGTGGAACCTTGTGGCTGGCCTTGTTGTTTGGATGGCAATTTTAAAAAATGCCATGAAGAGAACTGTTTCCCTGTGGAAACTGGTGGTCGCTTCCTTCCTTCCTTAGGTTGGGGCTCTGTGACTTTTGTCCAAATAGAACTTTGGCAGGGCCTTTTCTGCTGGGCCTTCCCACCCTGATAAGGAGCTGCCAGCCTTCTTGGATGTGGCCTTTCCATGCCAAGACACCTCCTGTCCTCTGCTCAATGGCTGAGCTTTTCCCCATAGAGGCCACTGCTTTGACAATACACACCTACCTTTTCCCCTATGGTATCTGTCAACACACTCTCGCTTTCAATACATTTAAAGGAAACTCTTAGAAGCCAGTTGCTGAATGTGTTTTACTGTATCAAATGCTGGTTGGGTAGTTTTACTTTGCTTTCTCTTTTTCTTCCAGAGGAGATGAACCTGAGTGGCTGGAGAGATGGCCCAGTGGTTAAGAGGGCTTGCTATTTGGTAGGGGACTGAAGTTTGGTTCCCAGGACCCTCACTGGGAAGCTCTCAACTGCCTGCAACCCAGCTCCAGAGGATCCAAAGACTTCTGGTTTCCATGGGCAACCACATACATGTGGACTTGCCTACACCAAACAGACACACATACACATAAATAGTTTTTTAAGATCTCAAGTTGGGGACCCAAAAGCAATCTTTCCCAAGCTCCATTTCCACCAGTTAATGGAAGTTGCTGCTGCTGGTCCTAACTTATCTTGGACACACTGAGAATACTGTTTCTGTCGGAAAGGATAAAAATGATGAATCTTCCTGCCAGTGTGGCTGCTCATTTGCTAGAATTGCTGAAGCAGAGAGAGCTCTTGGTGGGATTCCATGATCTAATGAAAGCTTCCAGTGGGGGCTTCAGCTTCAGGAAGAGCCCATGCCCTGTCATCCATCCACCTGTCCATTTTTCCACCCACCCACCCACTTACCCACCTGCCTACCCATCCATCCATCCATCCATCCATCCATCCACCTGCCCATCCATCCATCTATCCATCTACCCATCCATCCATCTGTCCATCCATCTTATTTATCTGGTAATACATCAATCTATCATCCATTCATTCAATCTTCCATTCAATCATCTAACCATCTACCCACCCACCCACCCAACCATTCATCCATCTTATTCACCTGATAATACATTAATCTATTATCCATCCACCATCCATGTATTTATCCATCCATCCAACCATCTACCCATCCATCCACCCATCCATCCATCCATCCATCCATCCACCCACCCATCCATCCATCCATCCATCCATCCATCCATCCATCCACCCACCCACCCACCCACACACCCATCCATCCATCCATCCATCCATCCATCCATCCATCCATCCGTCCACCGACCCACCCACCCACCCACACACCCACCCACCCAACCATTCATCCATCTTATTCATCTGATAATACATTGATCTATTATCCATCCACCATCCATGTATTTACCCATCCATCCAACCATCTACCCATCCATCCATTCATATTATTCACCTGATAATACATTAATCTATTATCCATCCAACCACCCACCCATCCTACCACCCACCCACCCATCCATCCATCCATCCATCTTATTCACCTGATAATACATTAATCTGTTATCCACCCATCATCCATCCAACCATCTTCCCATACAACAACCCGTCCACTCATCCATCTTCCATTCAAACATCTATCCATCTACCCACCAAGCATCCATCTGTCTGCCCTCTCACCCAGTTATCCATCTATCCATTCATCCACCTGACAATCCAACCATCTGCCGGTCTACCATCTCTCCATTCCACCCATTCATCTTAATTCATTCATACATTCATCAAACTCTCTAGCATTCAACTACCTAGTCCATAGATCATATGCTCACCTGTCCATCCACCCAACCATCTCCCTGTCATCTACTTACCTACCCATCTGGCAACCCACCTACACATTTGTCTTATTTATCTCTTATCTATCTACTCAGTCCATTCTGTCCACCCATCCATTCATTCATCACCCATCCTTCCATCCGTTCTCCATCCATTTAGCTACTCAAGTATTTACCATTGTCCATTAATCATCTAGTCATCTATTCACTGACTTACCCACACCTTTAACTTTAATTCTTTCAATCCTTAATTCTAATGAAGGTTCTTAAATGCTTGAACTTCCCTTGTAGCCCACCACCCACCACAGGAAGTAGAAAAGAAAGAATACAGGGGAAGTGGACCTGTTTAGAAAGGTTCCTTGGAGCACCTCCCATCTGTGTTGCCTGGAAATTGGCAGTTCAGTTTATAGGTCAGCGGCAGCAGCTTGATCCACTCACAAACACTTCACAGATATACCAACAGCCCAGTTTGGAAGAGTCGGGATAGCAAACATGAATCAGCAGCAGTGGCACTATCTAGCAGAGACAGCGGGAAGCATTAAAAAAGAAGGAATGTATCACATATCCCCCCACTATGCCTTGGTTCTGTCATCCCTGGCAGGCTGGACAGTCATGCACTGGTGGGCAATGGCCAACCTGCTTTCATCTCGTGGAGCTCTGACTCAGACCTCCATGATCTCTCCACCCAGCTCACTAGGTTCTCACTAGCAGGCTGCTTACCACCCCAGCCCCAAGCTTCAATACCCCCAAGGCCTCTGTGGTGTACATCAGACAAACCCACACTTTGCCACTGTACCTTTCTCTCTGGAACCCAGAGGAGCTGCCACGTGAAGGAAAACGCAACACAAACTTAGCTCAAAAACAATGGTAACTCAATCTCTGGGCGCATCAACTAAAAGCTAATCTTGTAAACCTTATCAAAGTCTGATTCCTCTGGTGTCGAATCCTTGTGGATCTGCCATGATACCAGGAGACTCTACTAACTACATCTTACCTATCTGCTTTCCCCATTCCAAAAATCCGCTCTCCCTCTCCTGCTTCCTCTCTTCCTTTCTCCTACCTGTATGTCCCTCCTTACGCACCCAGTGATTGGCTCTTTTATTCATTATGGGATTGGTTCACAAGAAGTCACAGGTGTAACTCACTCCTTCTCTGAAACCCCTCCCAGGAGGGAAGAATTAGAATACAAAAAGCCCCAGGGCTATCCACAACACTACCTAGCAGAGACAGCCAGGTCTCAGACTCAGCTCAGAGTTAGCAGGAGGGACCAGGACCAACAGGAACACCAAAAAAGTTCTTGGCTGTGCTTCTCTCAGGGAAGAGAAGATCAGTGAAGAGTCAAGACTCACAATCATTATACAGCTAGCTCTGTGAACAAGCCTAGCTCAGCCTCGGTCATTGTCTGTTGGGTTCTAGTTAAACCCTCCAAGCATCCTGTGTCCTCCACATGTCTCACCTCAGCACATGAATCTGTCTCAGCTGACATCTCTCTACCAATCAGTCTGAGTCTGAGAAAGCTTCAAGAAACTACAGCACATCACCTGAAGTTTTTTGGTGTGTTTCTGTCTATGGAGTCCTTACAAATGGAGCTCAACTACGCAATGTAAGGCGGACTAATACATGTGTGTCGTTAGCAAAGAATCCTTCATCATGTGACCTTTCATGTGCTTGCTCTAGCTCCTGGGTTTGCTTAAGCGAAATGTTCCTTCATGAGTCTACCTTAGTCTTTCACCTGTGTCCACTTTAAAGAAATGTTCTTTCACATGCTTGCCCCAGCAAAACACAACCGACTTCCAAAGAACCCTTAAAGTTTCCACTTCACACTCCAGTCATCTACTTATCCACCCACCTACCCACCCATCTACCTATCCATCCATATGTCCATCCATCCACTCACCCATCCACCCACCCATCCATCCATCCACCCACCCACCTACCCATCCATCCATCCATCCATCCCCTATCCAATAGAGACTTTGCTTCTGCCAAGTGTCACCTTTTTGTGTACTCTTGTCTATTGGTACTTCCTTGTACACAGAGTGGATGGTGCTTTTGTGGGTTACTGGGTGGCTCTTGGGATAGACTGGCAGCCTGAGCAGGTATCATAGACCTAGAGGAGGCCACAGAGCCCAAAAAGTCAGTAAATAAATTCTTAGTAAGACTCTGGTATTCCTTGTTGAAATGTAGGATTTATTTTTAAAATTGATGGATACTTGATGCATTTTTGGGTGTACTGGTCAGGTTTTTAGGGTCACTTGCAAATGCCCATCAAAGTGAGGGTGCTTTCTGCCAGTACAAACCAGCACAATATAGCTGGATCTCGGTCCTAATTTGTTTATGATACTGGACAATTTCATAGACTATTTTCTCTAAGGGATGACCTCTCTCATGGGCTCTCCAGCCTCTCTGGCCTCTGTGTGTGTGGTGCTAGCTCACAGCAGCCATTTCTCCATGGCAGTGAGGGTGAAGACTCTCTTGTCTGCTCCCCACTTGATCATCTCCATGGAAAGGTGCACCAAGCCTTTTGTGGCCTTTCAATGGGGTTCTCTTTTCTTTCCTAACTGCTCTTGGTCTCTGGGAAGCACAGATGTGCACCTCCTGTTGCCTTCGTTGCTTCAGGCTGCTTCTACACACCAAGATCCAGCTTCTCTTATCAGCACTGTCATCAGGAGAGGTCTTTGATTTGCTATGATTCCACTTACCAATCTTAAGCTGACTGGTAATGCATCTCCTGCTGTAGCCTGCACAAGGCCCCGCGGGTGGTCCTACCCCAGCACCTGTGCCTCCTCCCTTTCACATCTAGAGCTGCAGTCCACTGCACACTTGTCACTTGCAGGACGTCACAGTAGGTTTTTTTGTCTCCCCATCCATGTCTATCCAATGGGCCCAAAATTCTCTTACTATTTTGCACTGCCACTGTAAGCAGAACCCACATGAAAGGATCCATGTTTCCAGACCTGATTCTGTCCCTTGATTCTGCACAGACAGAATCAACTGGGGTGGAGCCTGCTCCTCTCAACAGAGAGAAAGTGGGTTGTATTTCCATGCCCAGATTCCCACAGCTTGGATACCTCCCACCTGTCTACCATCTTGTCGGTTTTACAGGTCAGCTCCTCTCAGGACCTCAGGAGCACTG
>JADRCH010000171.1:1292521-1341769 GCA_019843965.1 Rhynchomys soricoides | reverse complement strand
CGCCCATTTCTCCTGTTTAATTTCTCATAATCGATTCTCTTCCCTTGAAGGGACCCTGCCCTCTAGTTTCTCTCAATACTGTTGGGGGTACTTTGGGGGGATGCCTATTTTCCTATACTCTGAAGGGCACTGTGCTCAGATCCAGAAAAAGGAGCCACGTTCTTGGGATACCGAAGCTGGGAAACAAAGCCACAATTAGAAATCCAGTCTCTCAAAACAACAGAAGGCTGCGACCTTAGCCCACACCTTGTCTCTCCAGCAGTCACTTGCAACAGTTTGACTAGTCAGGAGAGCATTGTCCAATTTCTGAACTGCATGTGGTGTGCTCCATGTTGTATCCAATTTGTCCTCACATCTTCTCTTCTGTTGATGTAAGATTGTGGCTGTGAGTCACTTTGGAGCAGACATCTGAGAGTAAAATCTTAGAGGTTAGAACAAAACAGATTCCCAGTTCTTCAGGTGACCTTGAGAGGGTTACTGTGACAGCTGAGTAGGACATCTCCCCCAGTCAGTTATGGAGAGAATAAAACAATATACTGAGAAGTAAGTCTGATTAATACTCATGGCTCCTGACTTTAACTAGACTTTCTGATTATGAACAATCCTTGTAATCCTCTGTTAAGTTTGGCCTTTTATAAATGTTTGTCTGTTTCACGTGGCTGCCGAGTCTAAATTTTAACTGCTTTACTTATTTAAAAACCCATCCCCACAAATAAACATGACCTCTGCTTTCCCCTTTTTATAATATCCGTTTCTGATGCCAAATATTAAGACAGTTTTTAGGCTGGGCAGTGGTGGTGCACGCCTTTAATCCCAGCACTTGGGAGGCAGAGACAGGTGGATTTCTGAGTTCGAGGCCAGCCTGGTCTAGAGTGAGTTACAGGACAGCCAGGGCTAGACAGAGAAACCCTGTCTCGAAAAAAAAAAACAAACAAAAAAAACCCCAAACAAACAAAAGACAATTTTAGCCACATTAAATAATTCAGAGGGCTGGGCGATGGTCCACTGGTTAGTACTCTTAACTCTTGCCCAGGACCCAGGTTTGGTCTCCACTCATGATGACTCATGAACGTTCCTAACTCCAGGTCCAGGGAATCTCACACACCATCACAACTCCTCCAGAAGCCAGGCACTCGTGTGGAGCAGACACATCCATGGAGGCAAAGTGCTCGTAGACACAAAATAGGTGAATCTTTAAAATTACAAATAGTAGTAGTTGATAAGTGGCATTTCAGTCTATCATCTGGAAGTTTTAGACACGGGGCTTTACATTTCTTTAGTATTTTAGAGACTGTTACAATACAGGATATTTTAAATTACCCTTAGGGCCACAGTCCCAGTTGTTTACACATCTCCTTTAGTAAGCTTTTAAAACAGTGGACATCATTTGAATTTTACGAGTTTCCCCTCTAATATGCGGTTCCATGCCCACATTCAGGTGTCATGTCTGCCTGGTCTCATTCTACATGAGAGGTCCTTCTGTTCTCCTCATGCTTTATGGATACACCTCCACCGCATCCTCCACCGCATCCTCCACCGCATCCTCCACTGCATCCTCGTGACTCAAACACAAAACAACTTAACAGAGGATTTTATTTGGCTCATGGTTTCTGAGCTCAGCTGCGTGTACATCCATGAGCAGCACACCATGGCAGCTTGGGTGTGTAGTGAGAGGAGCCAGAGTGAGGGCTGTACCTTCTACAGCTCACATACCTGTTCCTTCCACATTCTGCCTCCTACAGCCTTCTTCCCCCCAGCTAGGGAGCCTGTAGAAAATGTTCCATCTTCCAACCATGACCACGGGCCTCCATACTTTTGAAGAGGACAGCTTAGCTATTTTGAAGGATGCGCACAGACAAGTTCATGTTGGTTTCTTAGAACTCTGTGATTATAGATTCTGGTCAAGAATGCTGGAGAACATCATGTCCAGGATGTGAGATGTCACTATGTCCTTTGGGTGTGCTGACCTTGACCCTAGATTAAAGTGGTACCTACCTGATTTTCTTTTTGTGAAGTTAAATATTTCCCCACTTGTAGTTAATTTGAGATAGAATACTTTTAGACTGTTAGAATCTGTTCTTAAAACTGCCTACTAATTTTACTGGAGGATATCTTCTATATAGCAATTATTTCTGTGGTTTTTAAAAATAAGATTTTGTATGTATGTGTTTCTGTGTCTGTCTGTCTGTCTATCTGTTTCTGTCTTTCTATTTCTGTCTCTGTCTCTCTGTCTCTCTGTCTCTGTCTCTCTGTCTCTCTGTCTCTCTGTCTCTCTCTCTCTCTCTCTCTCTGTGTGTGTGTTGGCATCTGCCTGCTAGTGCAGGTGCCAGAAGAAGCTGAAAGAGGGCATCAGGTCCCTTGGAGCCTGAGTTACATGCTGTTGTGAGCTGCTTCATGTGCTGAGAACCAAGCTCATCTGAGGTTTATAAAGGGGACTTTTGAATTAGCATTGAGTGTCTCTTTTACGAGTTGGCTGCCATGTTGCTTTGGGGGTGGTTATTGCTTCTCTCATGTTTATCCATCACTGGAGACTGGTTGGTGTTTCCTCCTCTTGCATCATTGTTGCCAAACCGACAGCTCTGGCCAATGAGATCTCTTCTTGCTCTGTCCTGTGTCCTTCAGCACACCACTCTATCAGGAAACAAACTTTTGTTTGTGTTCTTTCTTGTTTTCCCCACTCTAGTCTTCCAATCAACCAGGTCTCTCTGAACAACTTTGTCTGGTCAACTTTGTTCCCAGAAGCTGGAGATTCATACACTGTGGGTCTCCTGATGGCCCACTGCTCAAGTGGCAAGCCTAGGGGGCAGAGCTTTGTAAACCATCCTTAAGTCAGAGGGTGCAAGGCAATCCAGTGGGAGGTACTAGGTGGTCGTTGGGAAAATTTAAGCCTGGCTCTACCCCACCATTCCGGCTTCTCACTCCAGGATGTGACTCCTCCCCTTCTGTACACTCTGCCATCTGCTAGGAGAGCCTCTCAGCCTCTTCCACTTTTGAAATCTGTGAGCTAATCAATCTCTCTTCCTTACAGCCCTCCCTAGGTGTTTCATTGATTGATTTTGTATGTTGCACAGGTCTTATGGTCTTGGGATATAGTCCACTAGATCACAAGGAATAAGAAGCCTCTGTGTTGTTGGGTTTGAGTTGTTAGTAATTTTCATCAATCCTCAAAGAGAATTTTGATCTCTAGTCCCTACCCTCACCCTCTGTACTTGCTGGCTTTAGGTATCAGGATAATTTTGACTTTATGAGTGAGGGTCTGTTTTTGTCTCTCTGCCTCCTGACAATCGTGAAGTGCTCAGGTGTAGCTCTCTTTGAGTTCATTCTACTTAAACTTAAACAAGCTTCTGGAATACGTAGACAAATTTTAAATTGATTTTGGAAGTTCTGATCTCAGTTTGCCTGGGATCAAGTTCACCAGCTCTGTTGTTAATTCAAATCTGCCATTCATTTCATCTAGTAATTTTCTTGTTTAGTTATATTTTTTCAGCAGCAGAATCTGATTATTTATTGATTTATTGATATTCTCTACTTGGTAAGGCATCCTTCTCATAGGTTCCTTTAGGTTTTAAAACATATTTATAATAGATGACTTAAAAGTTTTGCTGAGTGAATTTGGCTTCTGACTTCCTTGGGGATTGATTCTATCAATTAGAAAAAATGTCTTCATTTATTGGCTATATTATCATTTCTTCCAAGGCTTCATAAGCTTTTGCTGAAATGTGGACACTGTGAAGCTCTAGAAATCAGATTTTTCCTCCCGAACTCCCAGAGTTTTGTTTCTTATTTGGTTTTGTTGTTACGGGTTTACCTGGTGGATTTCCTGTGAGATCTGCTTTCTTTATCTTGTGTGGCCATTGAAGTATCTGTTCAGTCTGCCACGGGCTCAGCTAATGCTGGGATATGAATATCTTTTCTGTTTTAAACCTTTTATTTAAGGGGTGGGGTAAGTAGAAGCATGTTGTGGCATATGTATGCAGGTTAGAAGCCAAGTTCCAGGGGGCTGCACTTGTCTTCTCCTTGTTGAGACTGCCTCTGGCCTGGAGATTCTCCTGCAGATTATTCTGATTGAATAATCACATCACCAACGGCCGGCTAGCTGGCCAAAGAGCTTCAACCTCCGCCTCCCCCTTGCAGATGGAGGATGGCTTGCTGGGACTACAGATGTACACTAACACATTTGGCTTTTTTTCATGGGTTCTGGGAATCAAGCTTAGATTATCAGGCGATGTGGTGAGCACCTTTACTGATGGGTCATCTCACCAGCCTTAGATAGAGATTTCTTGGAGCGAGAAATCTTTCAGAATTTGGTGGATGGGACTTCAGACTCCTATCAGGTAGACTCTAATGACTGCTTCTGCAGGATCTCAAGGTCAGTCAGAATTCAGAGGTTAATTTTGATCAATTTACCCAGCATTCCCCTTGATTTTCTAGAGTTATAGGATATAGAGATCTTTAGTCCACTATTCTGGATGTTTTCTTCAGGTGAAACTTAAAAAATTTATCTGTAACTTTAATTTTTTTCAAACTTTATTTTTAATGATGGTTCTTAAATGCTTTAACCTCCCTTCTAGCCCACCACCCACCAGAGGTAGTGGGGAAGAAAGGATACAGGGGAAGTGGACCTGTGTAGAAAGGTTTCCTGGAGCAGCTCCCGTCTGTGTTGTCTGGAAATCGGCAGCTCAAGTCACAGGTCAGCAGCAGCAGCTCAATCCACTTGCAAACACTTTGATGAGGGGACATGGTGCATTCTACAGAAGCAGTTGTCACATCCACTGATACAAGGAACTGCCAGGTTGCTGAGTCGCCTCGTGGGTTCCAACACTGCCACCATGCCCGCTCTAAGGGTGAGATTTGCTCAGACTTGAGGGGGACAAGGGCAAAGGTCAGGTCACCTATCCACTTGGCTTTCCCACTTCCCCAGGGCACTTCTGTACTCACATCCCTCTTTGATTTCTGGGATTTTTTTCCTCAGGCTTGGGATGCACAGTAAGTATTCACTGTGACGTGTGAGCTGGTGTCTGTCTCCCTACAAGGCTCATACTGAGCGTGATACTCAAAGCTCTGTCAATTGGGAATGTCCTTGGCACCTGTCTAGGAGGTCTAGTTTGAGGGAGAAGAGAGTAGTAGGCTTTGTTTTACTTTGCACTGAAAGCCAAGCCAAGTTTGTAGTTTATATTTGCCTTTCTGGAAGCCATGGTGTGAGCAGTGTGAGAGAGATGGGAAGGACGGGAGGGACGGGGATGTGGAGTTGAGGTCACCCATCTGGGAAGTCGAGTTACTCCCTCTGGGCTGGAATGAGCTTGTCTCTAGGTAATCCACATCATCTGAAGGTGGTATCTAGGCTCTGACTTGGTGAGTCTATCAGCACACCGTTCTTGGTGGGGCCTGAGCTGATCAGGGGAGATGAACTGCCCAGGCTGCATGGTCTCTTGGTGTCCTCCAGATACGGTTTTCATGTTTGCCAGGGGAGAATGCTAGGAACCGCTTTGGAGAGATGAGGTTGATACAGTCTCGTGGATCCAGGAAGCACAGGGGCATGCTACTCAGTGGAGTGTGAGTGTGAGCAGAAGCCTGCACACGGTGTTTCTGAATATTTCTGGTTATGGTGACTGATGGCAGCCAAACAACATAACATTCACTACCCCGGGTTCCAAGAGACCTCACGAAGACAAGCGTGTGGATTCAGCGTGCTGAGATGTACCTGAAGCTGGGGAGCCTAAAACCTACCCCACACTTTCCACGTGCACATTCAAGGACTGTTGGGAATCTAGCCAACTGTCACCAGCAGATTCCCTCAGAAAGAACAATCCTCAACTGCTTTCTGGAGGACCCAGAGGACTGGGGCAAGGACACTGGTGGCAACATGAAGCTGCACTAGAACCCTGTCCTCACAGTCAGTGGGTGAGCTTTGGAGTGGTGTCCTTTCATCCTCTCTGATGGAGTGGCCTCTGTCCATCAGCACTTACGGTAACTCCCATCTGTAAGGAGGCAGAACCAAGCTCTCTGGGAATGGCAAGTCCTTGGGAGCTGGTGTTGTGTTTTATAAAAAGATAAGAAAGGAAGGAATATGTTTGATGTAGGCGCAGTGAGGTGTGGGGGAAGGAGGTGCCTCTGTGGATGCTCTGCCAAAGCATCCTTCCCCCCTGAGGGACCAGCCACATGCTGACCGTATAATATAGAATAGAGTTTATTCAGGGCATGGGGAGGGGAGTTGAGAGAAAGAGAGAGAAAGAGAGGGAGGAGAGAGAGAGAGAGAGAGAGAGAGAGAGAGAGAGAGAGAGAGAAGTAGAGGCTGGCCGTGAGCATGAGGAGAAAGCATGTGGGGGAATGGGGAGAAAGGGGGAACAGGAACAAGAGAAGAAAAGGGAGCAAGAGCAAGAGAGAGAGGGGGGCAAGCAGCCCCTTTTATAGGGAGTCAGGCACACTGGCTGTTGCCAGGTAACTGTGGGGCAGAGCCTAGACTAAGCCCAACATGTGGAAGCCCCAAGCATCTCATTCTGAGCTCAATGGTGTGTGCTTTAGAAACCCTCATTTTCACACTTCCAAATCCTGAGTCATTGCCTTTAAAACACAGTTTTAGCCAGACACAGCCGCACATGCCTTTAATCCCAGCACTTGGGAGGCAGAGGCAGGGAGATCTTTGAATTCCAGGCCAGAGTGGTCTACAAAGTGAGTTCCAGGACAGCCAGGGCGATTATACAGAGAAATGCTGTCTTGGGAAAAAACCAAACCCCAAAAAAAAAAACCCAAAAAACTGACCACAGTTCTGACTAGTGTAGAACCTTTACTGAGACCTCTCTGGGGGAGAGATAGAGAAACTAGCTTTGCTTGTCGAGATTACAGACACTCTTGCAGAGTACCTGCTGGCTGCCACACCTCCCCCCCCCAAGCCCTTGTCACTCATGACGGGATAGACTCTGGACTGAGATATCGTCCTTTTGGTACCTGTGGTTCCTGTGGATTTTCTATAAAAGATGATATCGGGGCAAGGGAAGATGATTTTTGAAGGTTGACCTGGTTGGTGTGACTTCAAAAATGGAGGCCACAGTGAAGATACCTTGAGGAAATCTGAGCACCCAAGCCCCCTGCCCTAGAAAAGGCACAGAATGGGGTCGGTGCTCCATACAGTCTGGTGTGCATGCTTGTCTACTTGTTAGATAGTTGGCTTTGTGGCTTAACCAAAGAGCTGGCAATATTTTGAGAATCTGATTGACAGATATCAGTTTCTGTGACTATTTTAACAAGAGACCAGAAATTGAGTGGCTTAGAACATAGGCGGATCCCTTCTTTATGTTTGGAATCAAAGGGTGAAAACGAGGTCCAGGTACCCTCCGAGAGTCTGGCCAGGGATCTTTCTGTCTCCCGGACTAAAAGATGCACCTTTTTTTGTAGTCACATGCTCTGTCTACCTGTGTTGTCGAATCTTTCCAACATGTCCCTTTTCTTTCTTTTGAGGGTTTGAGGCCCACTTAATTCTAGCTTACCTACTTATATCTGCGAAGACTCAATTTGCAAGTAACTTTGTGTTCTGAAATTCTGAGTGATGTAAGTTTGTATGTGTGTGTTGGGGAGATACAGTCTGACCTCCTGAGTACACAAAGGCTTACAAGCTCCCAGAAACTCAGCAAGATCCAGGCAAATGATGGTCCATTCTGAGTTTGGGGGAACTTGCATGCTTTTGTGTTCAGTCTTCTGGGACCCAAGCCCATCGGAGACCAGACAAGGAAACAGGTGGCCCTGGAGCTTCCTCCTCTGATGAGCCTTGGGCAGGAGGGGCATATCTGCCAGCCAGCGAACCCCTGGCGCACCCCACCTCATCTAAACCAGCAGAACTTGCACACAGTGCAGGCAAGTACAAGTGGGATGGTTTGATTCTGTGTCCATTAACGCAAACTTCCTAAGGGTCTCCCAGACCATGCACATTGGGCCAGGGGGCTCTATCTCCTCTTGGCAGGGGTGGCTAGGTAGCAACCTCACTGTGGACATGGACAAAATCCTTCCACCTGGAGCTGAAACTCCATGGCAATGATAAATCTTCCCCTCCCCCCATCGTGTCTGGCTTTCAGAATCACAGCCTGCCATTTGTAACGTGAAAAATGTTGCCGCGCTGGCTGGAAGTGGCAGGCACATGGTAAGACAGTTAGCTCCTACCTCAGCCTCAAATACAAAGCCTTTTCTTTCTCCAGCTGGAAATGGGTACTGCCCGTGAATGCAAAGAGCTCTTTCAACATTAGATTTTAAATTATTTGAATTAAACCTGGAATCCTTCCGGGCCCTGAGCTCTCTCGGTTATTCATCATTGGCTAAGTGTAGAAGTCTGTTCTGCCTCTCTAGGGACTGCCTGACTTCGAAGCCGCATCTGAAATGCTATAAACTATTTAAAACCCAAAGCTTGGTTGTGTTTAGTTGGAGGAAGCACATTAGCATGCACTCTGCAGAGCTCTTTGGGGAAAGGACCGTGCGCTAGCTTACTTGGTGGGACTCTCCTCTGGGTAATCACTGTAATACACTTGAAAACAGACCTCATCCCCGCTGAGACAGGGTGATACTTTCCCCTTATTTAGCAAACATTGATTCCTTTTTCTCTTTCCTAGTGTCCTGCCTTGCCCGGAAATTAACAAGCCCGCTCTCTCCTGTCCAAGATTCTCCAATTCTCCCACCCCCAGACCCCGTGGCAGTTCCACATGGACACCAGCAGGGGGCGGAAAATGCTTTTTGTAATTTAGAGGGTCAGGACATAGCTCCTTTGGGACTAGCCTGCGATCCTAGGTTCTGTATTTCGAGTTGCCCCAACTGTCCAAGCTGGGGAAGGGAGGGAAGGAAGAAATCTCTCAGACAGAGCTGGGGCCAGGCATACAGACACACCTTGAGCTGAAGACCAGAGGGGAGGAGTCTCATAGACAAAACGGGCCAGGTGGGCAGGATGCTGAGAGGAAAACCCTCCTTTGTTTGGGTCAAGTCAAGAAATTTTGAAAAAGAAGGAATGGGGCAGCAGTAGCGGTAGCCATTTAAATAGTGAGGCCATGGAAGACCACTGGGGACATTCTCAGGGGCTGTCTGTCTAGGTGTGTCCCTGCTGGCTGGCTGTACTCACCGGGTGAGTACTCTGCAAAGCTATATGCGTTTGCCTTCTGGGAAGTGAGGCCCAGAAAGCAGGCACCTGACAGACTGGGGATGGTGTGGGCTGAGGACCGGAGGGTGGAGGAGTGGGGGGAGCGGGGTAGTATGTGAGGGGTTCTGACTGGACAGGAATTGCCCAGCTGGGGTACAGTGGTCTCATTTCTATTCTGTAGCCCTAACCTCATAAGATGGACTAAACTGGCTTTCACAAACGATGAGAACATTGGTTTCCATTTCTCTCTCCCTCTCCCTCTCCATCCATTCTCTCTCACCCCCTATCCTCAAGGTAAGTCAGATTCCACTTGGTGAAGCTTCTCAGTACAGTTCAAAATAGCAATGGTCAGAGTCCATGGGAGCGGGACTCACCTCACCCTCCCCACTGAGCCTTGAGGTGAGACCTTAGCTCCAGCTTCAATGAACCAGAGACCTCATCACTCCTGAGGCTCACAAATCAGGATACCCACTCAGAGTGTCTGAAAACATGATGTAACTGGTGCCTATTATTTTAGGGTGATAATTCTAGGAGCAGGACACCCTCACAAGGAGACGGAGTCCTGGAGAGTCGCACTTCCAGCAGCTCTAGAAATGGGTATAGTCTTAGCTCTCGAGCATGCTACAGCCTGGCTCCATTTTAATAGTGTTTGGAACACTCAAACGTCAGTGTAGGTTTCCAGGCACACATGTCCATGGGAAAGATCCTCCCTAAACCTAACCCATGCCTGACAGTGTTCATCTCTGTTGAGAGAGGTAGAGCCCCCAACTCTGGCAGGTATACTTCTTTCAAAGTTTTGATAAAATTGTACATAAACCTCTCCAAAACTGAAAAGGTGGGGATAATTGCCCAGAGCCCATGATGAGAGAGTTCACATAGTATTGGTGGCTCAGAGGGGCTGGAGTGTAGCCAGTTGACTGAGATGTACATCCCTCGAGGCTGTTGTAAGTATTCCAGAGCCCAGGCTGTACCTATAGACGGTTGAGTATCTTCAGGTTCTGTCTTGCCTGACCACATGATAGGGACCCTAGAACTCCCGATTGCCCCCAACAAAAATGCTGGTGGTACACAGGGGTGAGTAGAGCAGCAGGCTTAAGGGTCACCCCAGGGCATCACAATGAAGGGATGGGTAGCCTTAAGGACTCCAGAGAAGTGAGGCCGGAAGGGTGTGTGCTACGGTGGCCAGCTTTATACACAGGAGCAGGTTCCATATATGAGTAGGTAGATGGATGAATGGGTAGGTAGATAGACAGGTGGATGGATGGATGGATGGATGGATGAGCAGACAAATGGGCATATGTGTAGGTAAGTTGAGGTATGAAAGGAAAGATAGGTGGATGGATGGATAGATGGATGGATGGGTAAGTGAGGGGGTAGGTGGATAGATAGATAGATGGGCGGAAGGGTTGGTGGGTAGACAGGAAGACGATTAAGTAAATTGGTAAGTCCGTGGATGATGTCAGCACACCTCTGAGACTCAGGGGGGCTTAGTTGCCAGGGAACGTGCACTGGGTTTCACCCCATTTGTGAGCACCCAGAGCATGAATTGGGAAAGTAGCCTTTCCACCATGGAGCTATGCACGGCTCCAGACTGACCCCCTCAGATAGCACCGATCTTACGGTGACAGTGTGCATCCTGTCACTTGAAAGGCCACCCTGCTCCTCTAGGCTGCTGACATGTAGACCAGTCCTCACAAGAGGATCTGGCCACCAGATGTCAGGTCTAAGTCGGCACTAATAAGCCCAGTCGATGGTCACTAATTGGCTGAGGCTCTGGGCACCAGTGACAGAATGAGTCTCGGATGATAACTCAGACACGTAGGCCTCTCTCAGGGCTTGGGGATCCAGGCACTTCAAGGCAGACTTGTGAGAAAGCAAGGATGCTTGGAAGGTCCAGTGCTATCCACTCCAACATATGCCCAGTACCTTCTCAGGTATTCCAGGGCCTGACCTCCTCTCCACTTCCACTGTGACCTTAAAACCGGGAGTGAGGTCATACAGGAGCAGGGGAAGACGGCCATCACTACACACAGTGGAGCAGAAACAAGGACATATTAGCTGGGTGGAGAAGGAACAGTGGCTCTCCAGAGCGAGGACTGGGGAGGGGAATGGTGTTACAGCCAGTTTGTCCATAAACTTGTTCAAGCGATTTATGAGGCTTGGCTGGCTTAGGGTAGGGGCGGCAGACTCAGGCAGCTTCTAATTGGAGTTGGGAGAGGAGAGATCCCCGTGTTAATGGCAAACACACCCATGTTGTGGCTGTCCCTGAAACTGCATACTGCTGGCCAGCTACCAGAAGTTTCTGTCTTACTGGTAACACATCCTATATCCACAAGAAGACTGAAGGGTCTCAGCCACACTAAGGTGCATACAGTCCTTCCAAGACAGGCAGACCCTGGGATTCAGGCTTAGACTCGGGGTCAGAGAGTTTCCAAGACTGAGTGCTGTGACCCACATCGAGGATTCTAAAGTCAGCAGAGGAGGTTCCTAGCACCTGAGAAGTGGAATTTCTGCCCCAGGGCAGCTCCAAACCAGCCCAACGTCACACTCATGGGCTATGGCTCATAAATCCAAACACTTTTTATATTTAGTAGCCATGTGGTGTTACTCCAGGGATGCCCTTGGCCCCTCCATGCAGGGTCTTCAGAACCCTTCCTGATTCTTTGTCTCTCACCCAGTTAGACGCTAGTGTCAGGAAAGAGATTTTGCTGATCCTGAGCTGTACTCTGGGCTGGGCCTTGAACTCTTTGGGCTCCAACATAAACCAGGAAAGGAAAGATCAGCAATTGGTCTCATCCCAGCATCTAGGAATTCCTTTTGGCACCTGACCAAGAGGCTGTTCACTGTCCACCATCACATGTGAACAAATGATGTTCTTGAAACCATTCAGCTGGGTGTGTGGAACCCTGACAGCCACAGCTGTCCTGGGACAGAGAGGAGGTGGCATACCAAGGGTCATGCCTCTCCTAGGCTCAGCATCAAGAATTAAGACACTTAAGAAAAGGGTCTGGGAATCCTCACATGGCTGTCTCAAGGCCTCAGCCTGGCCATTTCTGTTCTCAGCCATTTACTCCAGGCTACAGATTTGCTTTCTTAAAAGTAAGGGGATGGGGGTGGGGTGGATAAAGAAAGACGGAGAGCTGGGCTTTTTCAATCACAACAACAATGCTGTGACCCTTTAATACAGCTCCTCATGTTGTAGTGACCCCCAACTATAAAATTATTTCATTGGTACTTCATAACTAATTTTGTAACTGTTATGAATCATAAACATCTGACAAGGTGGTAACCCTGAGGAACAAGACCCTAAAGGCACCCTGAGGTTGTCCTCTGTTCTAGATGTGTATATGTGCGCACACACACACACACACACTATACACCACACACTATACAACACAGACACACTACACACCACACATACCACACACACTATACACAGACTACACACCACACAGAGGCACACTGCACACCATACACACATATGCACACACTACACACTGTGTAACACACACATGCACACAGAGACACACACAAAGAAACACACACACCACACATATGCACACACACACTATACACCACACACACTATACACTCTGACACACTACATGCTCTACACATACTATACAACACTGACACACTACACACAGACTACACACCACACACAGACACACTATACACCATACACACATACATGCACACTACACACTGTATAACACACACACGCACACAGAGACACACACAAAGACACACACCACACACACTATACACTGTGCAACACACATCACACACACTACACTACACACTGTGACACACACACACACACACACACACACACAGTGGTGCAGAGGATAAGAGAACTGAGATCTGTGAACCTAAGTTCAAGCCTTTAGAGGAAAGCCACGTCTGGGGAGGGGACAAGGCTGGGCTGCCTGTATGTACTCTGCTGGCCCCTGGGACACTGCTATACTGTTATCTCACCAGGGTGCCAAGGAGCCATTGCACCCTGCATGAAAGGAAGTAGTCCCTCTCAGGAATCCCAAAACCTCAGTTAACCTGTGGCCACTTAGACACTGCCCCAGAGCCCTCTGCCCCAGGCACTGTTTCATCCTCTCCCACCAGAGACCATGGATGTCTAGAGAGCTTTATCCCTCATCTGGCTTAGCTGGAAAGCCATACAAGCACCTGGGAGATCAGCACACACATGGGGCTTTTGTGACCCAAGCAGGATACAACCCCAAGTCATAGCATTCTGCCACCCACTCCCACAAGCAGGCAGATAGGAATCTAGTCCTCCAAATGTGAGACTTTAAGTCTTAGGGATCCAGCAGCAAAGGAAAATGACCAGATTATACAGAGTTGGGTATAGGTGGAAGACATGGTCAACTCAATAATCATGGCCAGTGGGGTCTTTACAAGGTCCAGGCTGCCTTGTTGGGCACAGGACAGAACAGGTCTTGCATAGGCAGGACATACTATTCCCAAGTAGGGTCATCTCCCTGGGCCAGTATGGCACCCACAAGCATACAGGGCACCTTCACCAATGTGTTTTCAACCCCTGGTAGAGACCATAGTCTGAGGATCATGCTGCTTCTGTGAGAGCCTCCTGCTGAGGCCTGGCCTCAGCATTGCAGAGCATGCTGATGCCTGTGTTCATGCCTGACCTGGCCCCTGACCTACTGTGGGTGACTATGAGGCCCTACATGTGCCTGGCCCATCTCATGGTCTTGGTGGGCATAGTGGCTGGGAGGGTGATAAGCAGCAATAGTGCTGATATAAACATGGCTTACCGAAGAATGAAGATCTCTCTCTCTCTCTACTCCATCTGAGTCTCATTCTCTGACGGTTTCCTCTGGGGGTCCTTGACCACCAAGTTTCACCAACACCCCCTGTAAGGTTCAGCAAGCTACATCTTTAGTATATGTCCACACTGCCAATTCATGACACGTCTGTTACACATGATACATGTCTACTACACGTCTTCATGTGAGTCTTACCCACTTCTCCATTGTGTCTACATCACATGTGTCTACACCATGTGTCTGAATGACATAGTCTTATGATAGCTTTTCTTAGTAATGCCTACTGATAGGTCAGCGGGGTCAGTAGGGCATAGAGGGAACCCAGGGCATTAAGATCCCAGGCTCTAGGAAGGGTGTGACACCAGGAAGTGATACTCTGGAAGAATTTTCTGAGAGGAGGAAGAATCTGGCTTACCTATGTCTGCACACAACCAGGAGGGGGGCAGCTTATGAACCTACCTTTCCAAGGCTCCCTTCAACATCAGGGAAAAGGATGCTATGCCCAGGCTCAGCCCCCAAGCTGAGTGCTAGGTAGAGGGTCTCAGAGCTAGCATGTGCTTCTGTGTGTCTCTGAGGCCATAGTGGCTCTTACCAGACACCATCCCAGTCTCCTCTGTAACCTCAGCCCTTGAATAGCAGTTTTTGAACATTGTGGGCCTAGACACACAGGTGTCCCAAACTCCAGAGAGGCCACCTTTACATGAGCTGATGTTGAAATGAACTAGACACTGCTCATTATGGGAGGGGGAGAGAGAGAGAGAGAGAGAGAGAGAGAGAGAGAGAGAGAGAGAGAGCGCTGAACAGGAACGGGCACAGAGAACCAGAGCCAATGAACAGAGTGGGGAGTGAGGAGACATTCCTGAGGGTTCCTGGATTAGAGTGTATTCAAAAAGAAATGTTCTGAGGGTCTGCTAGGTACCACCCCTTGAACCTGGGAAGTGAAATTTCGTCCTATACAAGGCAGGGGCCTCAGGCTGCCCCATTCTGAAATGAGACCTAGGTGAGGTGCCTAGGCTTATCAACAACATCCAGGACTTTTTCTGCTTACTACATCACCCTTGAGGGGACCCCAGTGTACAGAGCCCCACTGCAGGACTCTGACACCCACTAAGGACAATTGTTACTTCATTGGATTGTTACATACTGGTCAACCACCCTTGAAAAGGCCTCTCGGGTCTGAGCCTCCTGAGAGGAAAGCAGACCACCTAGGAGGATGGAGGGTTCCCAGGCACTGGGGTTGGTCTGCTAGCTGTGCCTGGGAGGCCTCCAGGAACCCTGGAACCCTGTGAACTTCCAGGGTAACCTATTGTGACACGAACTAGCCCAAGAAAGCTCACCTTGCTGTTTTGTGTCATCCAGAAGGGATTGTGGCAGACATGTTTAACCCAATGGTACTAGATTCTCCTTCTGTGATTTTTGACAACGGATCTGGACTCTGTAAGGCAGGGCTGTCTGGGGAGATTGGGCCCCGTCATGTCATCAGCTCCGTTGTGGGGTACCCGAAGTTCAAGGCGCCCTCCACGGGAGCCAGTCAGAAGAAGTACTTTGTTGGGGAGGAAGCTCTGTACAAACAGGAGGCCTTGCGGCTGCACTCCCCCATTGAGCGGGGTCTGGTCACAAGCTGGGAAGATATGGAGAAGCTCTGGCGACACCTCTTCGAATGGGAACTGGGTGTGAAGCCCAGCGAAAGACCCGTGCTCATAACGGAACCCTCCCTGAACCCCAGGGAGAATCGAGAGAAGACGGCAGAGGTGATGTTTGAGACCTTCAGTGTACCTGCCTTCTACCTGTCAGACCAGGCAGTGTTGGCACTCTACTCCTCTGCCTGTGTCACAGGCCTGGTGGTGGACAGTGGGGATGGGGTCACCTGCACTGTCCCCATCTTTGAAGGTTACTCCCTGCCTCATGCAGTCAGCAAGCTTTACATGGCTGGCAAAGACATTACAGAGCTCCTCACCCGGCTCCTCTTGGCCAGTGGGCGAGCCTTTCCATGCCCACTGGACAAGGCCCTGGTGGATGACATCAAGGAGAAGCTGTGCTATGTGGCCCTGGAACCTGAGGAGGAACTCTCTCGGCGGGCAGAAGAAGTCTTGAGGGAGTACAAACTGCCCGACGGGAATATCATTTACATCGGAGATCAGCTATACCAGGCTCCTGAGGTCCTGTTCTCACCAGACCAGCTGGGCACCCACGGCCCAGGGCTGGCACAGATGGCATCCAACAGCATAGCCAAGTGTGATGCTGACATACAGAAGACACTCTTTGGGGAGATTGTCTTGTCAGGAGGGAGCACTCTGTTCCAGGGGCTGGATGACAGGCTCCTGAAAGAACTGGAACAGCTGGCTTGCAAGGGAGTCCCCATCAAAATCACGGCACCGCCTGACCGCTGGTTCTCCACGTGGATTGGGGCCTCCATTGTCACATCTCTGAGCAGCTTTAAGCAGATGTGGATCACTGCTGCAGACTTCAAGGAGTTTGGAGTGTCCGTGGTCCAGAGACGGTGCTTCTGAAGGATTGCACGGTCCCAGTAGCTGCAGGCAGTGTCCCTTGTAAGGGACACTCATGGGAAGATAGCATCTCCCATGGCCTTTAGCACCGCATTTAATTAAAGATGAATAGTGACGCACTTCACTGTGGCAGGCTCGGTTCATTCTCTGAAATAGCAGTTTTAGAGGGTGATTGTGTGCGTGTCTATGTGTGCATCTGTGTGCGACTGCCTGTATGTGTTTGTGTGTGTCTATGTGTCTTCGACTTTGTGTGTGTGCGTGGCCGTGTGTACATGTTATGTCTGTGTGCATGTGCATCTCTCCGTGTGTGTGCATCTCTGTGTGTGCCTATATGTGTTTGTGTGTGTCTATGTGTCTTTGAGTTTGTGTGTGTGTGTGTGTTTGTGTGTGTGGCCATGTGTACATGGTATGTCTGTGTGCATGTGCATCTCTCTGTGTGTGCGTGTCTCTGTGCGTGTCCCTGTGACCTCAACTGTCCTTCCTCAGGAGAATCTATACCTTGCTCTCTAAGACAAGAGTCTCTCACTAGGACCTGGTTTTGCTCCTTAGGCTAGGATCCTCCTGTTGGCCAGGGATCCTCCTGTTTCCACCTCACCAGCATGGTGTGGCAAGAGGTACTTTACAGACTAAGACATTTGCCCCTGAAAGAGTCCTCATGGTTCTACCTGTACTCCTTGCCCCTGCGCTTTCTTTTGAGAAAAGAAAAGCCAGGCCAAAGGCTCTACTAGGAAGTCCTGGGAAATCTGCATCTTAAGGGTCTAAGGTAGAACTAAGAGCTGGTCAGCAGTCAGCAGTCAACAGAAAGCTAAAGAATGGGTTTAAATGCTGCCCTTCCCAAGGGCTCAAGGAGCCCTCACCTGGAGCTCCCTGCCAGGCAAGACAGGGAGCAGGAACACAGTGTGGAGCCTCTGTCCTCTACAGGAGGTGACAGCCATGAAACTGGGAGCAAATATCAGCAGTTCCTGGCTCCCTACATGTCCATGGGTGATTGTGGTTTTCATTTTCAAGGATGTTTACAGCATCATTGTTTGGGGCCAAAATACTGGAAACAAAGTTAACGGCTGTCCATAAAGTAACAGTTGAATGCTGGTGCAGGAAGGGAATTTCCACATGCATTTGGTTGACTTCTCCCAAAACATAATTGATAAAGAAAAGAAAAATAGAAAAATCCTATGATCCCTTCCCCTCCTCCCTCCCTGTGTGTGTGTGAGCACACTTATGTGTCCAGGTTATTTATGTATATATCTTAGGGTTTTGCTGCTATGAGCAGATGTCATGACCAAGGCAACTCTTATAAGGACAACATTTAATTGGGGCTGGCTTACAGGTTCAGAGGTTCAGTCCATTATCATCCAGACAGGAGCATGGAAGCATTCAGGCAGGCATGGTGCAGGAGGAGCTGAGAGTTCTACATCTTCATCTGAAGGCCACTAGAAGACTGGCTCTTACATTGTTAGGGGGAGGGTCTCATTGCCCAGCCCTGCAGTAGACACACTCCCTCCAATAAGACTACACCTCCTAATAGTGTCACTCTGTGGGCCAAGCATATTCAAACCACCACAGTGTACATGCATGTAGATGTCAGAAGCTAGTCTTGGATCTCATTCCCAAGGAGCTTGTCCGTGGGACAGTCTCTCATGGGTTGGCCTGGAGCTATTTAGGCTATGCTGGTTGGTAATCAAGCCTCAGAAATAATCTGTGTCCATCTCTATAGCACTGGGATTACAAATGCAGGCCTCCATGTCAGACTTTTAAAACCTGATTTTATTATTTTAGATATTTTATTTTAGATATGCTTATTTTATATGCACAAGTGGTTTGCTTGCATGTATGATGAGTACCACATTTGTACCTGATGCAGAAGTTCAGAAGAGGATATCACATCTCTTGGAACTGGAATTGTAAATGATTGTGAGCCACCATTGTATGACAAGACTTTTCCTAAGGAGATGATAGACCCATGTCTACTTAGAGATAGGATAGGGATTCCACAGTAGACCAAAGTATAGATGCTACCCAACTCCAGTGGTGAGCTATTACTTTTGTTGAGGTCACTTACTGGAGCAGAAAATGACTCCAAGACAGCTCCATCACAGAGTCCACTCCAGCATTGGTGACAGACCACAAAGGCTGGAACCTGGAGCACACTGCACAGCCTGTAGATAGTTCAACAGGCTGGAGGGTGTTTTTTCCAAATGATTCAGTTGGTCTAAAGTTCTAGGCAGATGAACTGGTTTTTGCTTCTCCCAGGCAGCTGGTCTGATCTTGAGTCTCCTTAGTAGCTTTATTCTTTGGTCTGAGGGTGACTCTCTGCAAGAAGGAGTCTAGAGAGTCTCTGGTCAGTTTCAGGGACTTCCTGAAGCTCCTTTGAGTTGTTAACCTTCCTGTTTAAGGTGTTAACCTTCCTGTTTAAGGCGTTTCCCTGTAAGATACAATGTTTCAATCTTAGAGGAAGCAGTTACACAACCATGTGGATGCCAGAAATTGAACCGGTGTCCTCTGGAAGGGTAACCAGTGCTCTTAATTGCTGAGACATCTCTAGATCCTCTGTGTGCCTGACTTTTTATGTAGGTGCTAGGGATTGAATTTGAGTTCTTGTGTATAATTAACCTTACTGACTGAGCTATCTTCACAGTAGCCCTATTCCACACCTTTTAAAAACTGTGATGTCCTCCCTGGGATATGTAAACTGATGTTCATTTGTACACATGGTCATCCATCTTTTAAAAAGAGTGCTCTAAAGACAAGGGAAGAACCACAGCAAGAAACTTGTAGGACCAATAGAGTGATTGGTTGTTCTCATAAATAAGCCTTATCAGACAGCCGATGTGGTACTCCCAGGCACAGACAGGATCAAGGTGGTATTTGGAGGTATTGTGAGGAGGAGGAGGTCCCATGTGTGGACAGTATCTACTGCCCTGTGTTTTACAGTGTGCCCTGCCTTGGGGCTTGACTGGAAGCACCGTCCAATCTCTGCCACTCTTCTAGAGGACAGCTCAAAACTCTGCAAGTGGCACTCTCGGGAGCAGGTTTTTTGAGAGATTCAGAGGTTTAGATGGTGGAGACTAGACAAAATTGAAGCAAGAAGATCCAGCCAAGATGTTCCCTGTGGGCCATCTCACAGCATTGCCACCATCTGAATGTTACTGTGGAATTACTTGTCTTGAGCAGTTCTGGGTTGCTAAGGCTGGGGCCGGCTCTACTGCTGCCACCTCCACGACATCCTGAGATCCCAGAACTCAATCAGGTTCAGAAGGACATCAATATAGGTGGGGTACCCCTGCCACCTCACCCAGGTAGGGCCGGGGGCCAGGACTGCAGACGCCAGTTGATAACAGTAATGAGTGCAGCCTGCCGGTAGGTTTGCAGGAACACTGTAGGGGGACACAGCAACATAGAACACAAAACCTAAGGCCACCAGAGTCTCCCGAAGGAATGTGCCAGATGACTGCTTGACTTCAGACTCCTCACAGGGGATGGGGGAGAACTTCTCCCATGTGAAGCTGTCTGGTTGTGGTCCCTTGCTGTGGCAGCTAGGGTGACTCTCCTGTTATTCGTCCCTAAAAACTATCCTCCACACCCAGGGACCTCATTCTCCCAGGATACCCACGCTAAGAAGCCTCACTCACCCATTCACATATCCATTCATTCATGTATATATCCACAAATCCATCACCTTGTCCATCCATTCATTTCTTCACCTGCATCCTCGTCTCACAAGCACTAGAAGGAAGCCGACCAGTCCAAAGCATGGATGTGTATGCTGCAGGCCCCTGGGAAGCAGAGAGGAGGAACCTAGGAAGCCAGTAAGCAAGGCTGGCTGACCATAGTGATGATAGAATAAGACCGGAGAAGGGCAGAGCAGGAATCTCATATCCCCCAGCTGGTCCCCAGCTCTTTTTCTGTGTAGTGTGGGTGTACCGGGGGGTGGGGGGGTGGTTCAGACTCTGTACACCTGTCAGGACCAGATGCTGTCCAGATGTGTGCTCTGAGAACCTAAGAGCCCCAGGTGTAAAGTTCTCCTGGCCCTGGGCCCTGGACTCCTATGAAGTTTTAATATCCCAATGGGGATGCTCCCAGGGGCACAAGAGCTGAGAGAGAGAAACAGAGACAGAGAGGGGGAGAGAGAGACAGAGAGACCGAGAGAGACACACAGAAACACGGACACATACACATAGAGACAGAGAGACACAGACAGACACACATAGAGACACAGAGAGCCACACACAGAGATGCAGACACACACGGAGACAGACAGAAAGAGAGACAGAGTCAGAGACACAGACAGACACATACACAGAAACAGAGACAGAGACACACACAGAAAGAGAGACAGAGAATCAGAGACACAGAGACAGACACACACACATAGAGAGAGGGAGAGAAAGAGGAGAGAGAGAGAGAGAGAGAGAGAGAGAGAGAGAGAGAGAGAGAGATACCTGGCACCTGCCAGGGTATGAGTCCAAGCAGCTAGCTATTCTGTCCTTCTCTGGATAGAACTGGAACTAGAATGAATGAGACTAGGCTCTGCTGTTCCCTTTGAGCCACATGGTAGGAAAGAAGCTCTGGCTCCAAATGCATACCTGTACCCCTCCCCAGCTCCTTTTTCTTCTAGACATTTGGGCTGAAGAGGAGTCTTTGGGGACTTCCAGGATCCTAGTCCCCTGTGCTAATACAGGAGTCCGGTAAACCACTGGACCTAAACACGCAGCCCATTGAAGTCCTCACAAAGGAGATGCTTAAGAGTTCAGATTAATGCTTGACAATCCAACACAGAGAAATCAGAGAGGCTGTTGCTGGGAAGCCAGGTCATCTTGATGTCCCAGCATACACATAGCCAGGACCTCTCCCCAGGGCTGTTCCTCCTAGATACCCTTGTGGACTCCTTGCTAACTCAGAGGCGGCTTCCATCCTTTCCAAGATGTAGGACAGGACTATTCCCAGGTGGGCTTGGCTGCAGGAGGAACCATGGCTCTGGGGGGGCCACCACTTTCTATTCTTCTCCAGGATGATTATTTATACGTGGCTGGCAGTCTAGAGGGGCTGGGAAGCTACATGGGAAAGGGCTGAATCCCTGGATGCTGAGCTAGCTGGTTGGTGCTCTCCTGTGTGGGGGTCCAGGTTCCCTGGACCTCTGTGTGATGGAAAACTAGGGTCTATCCCCTAAAATCCGAGTCAGCAACCTGGTGCCTCCCCTAGCCTGAATAGTATCTTCTGCTTTCTTTGTTCAGAGACAGAACCTGAGCAATAGGACTATTCCCAGACTCTGGAGGCAGGCCCAACAGCTCAGCTGGCAGGAGCCATCCTCTCACCTGCCCCAGGTGAGAAATCAAAGCCAGTTCCAGTCTTGTTTTATCACAGGTAGAAACCTCTATAGCCCAGGACACTGGCTACCAGGAGCCTGAAGTTCCTTCTGTGCCAGGTCCTGCCTAGCTGTGTGCCTGGCTGTCACTGGGCCACTTGTATAAAACTGCTTCTAATCCCTCCCCCCTCCAAAGTTTTCATTTTTCCTATGAATGCCCATGGTTTCAAACGTGTGTGGTGCTTTAGGGCACTGTCATCGGATAACAATACCCCAGCAGAGGAAACAATGTGAGTATTGTCATGACTGGCCTTGGCTCTGGGCAGGAGAAACGTAAGAGTCCCCGGTTATCACACCCATGGGGAGCAGGGCTGGGTTCCAGCTTACATGAAGACATAATAATTTTCTCCCATTATTCAAATCTCCTATTTCTCTGGCTCCTCCTTTTGGCAGCAGCTGCTGGGCTGTGAGGGTCCTGCACATTGGGACATCTTCACACCTGGGCCAGCTGGGCTGTGTCCAGGGACCCATTGGCACTAGAGAGACAGATGTTGCTCCCAAGTCTCCTTCAGGGGCCTGGGAAGCAACAAGGGCACCCAGCAGGCCATTTACTGGATCTGCCCCCTCCACGACACTGTTGTCTCTTGACCCAGGGCCCACAGTGCTCTGGCAGAGCCAAGGATGACGCGGAGGCTGGGAAGAGATGTGATCAGTGGGTGGAGGCAGCCCCTTGCCCGCCTACACCCACAAGAGCCAACTCTGGCCAGAGGTGGCTGCTCTTGGCTCCTGGAAGCCAAGGCATCATGTGGCACTGCCAGCTGCTGCAGGGTCAAGAGACCCAAGAGCCTGCCTGGTCCTAGCCTGGTGGGGCTGGGTACCTCCCAGGGAGGCTGTTCCACCCAAGGAAGGCTGCCCAGGCCTTGTTGCAAGGAAGGAGCCAGTGTAAGTGGATACCTCACCATTATGCAACCCAGGGTCTGTGAGGATGGGCTGCCTGCACTTGGCCAGCCAAAACAAGCACCATCCGGCTCCAGAGTGTGAAATCCTCAGTCCCAATTATGGGGGGGGGGAGAGTGGGTGAGGGCTGGACACCAATTGCAGAGTCTTCCTTGGAAGGGCAGCCTGCTGGGAGGTCTGGCCCACTCTTGCAGTCAGCCTGGCCCTGTAGCCACCCTAGCGCCTCAGGGAAGGCAGGAGGTCTCTTCCAGAGTCTTCTCCTCTTTCCCCTAGTTAGAGAGGGACATTTCACACACAAACCCTGTGTGTGGTGTGGAGGGGGAGGGGACAGCGATGCTTTTTGCTTTCTTTCTTTGTGCTAGGATTGAATGGTGGGTGATGTACTGTGCCTGGCAGTGAGTGTCAGAGATTCTCACAGGAGCCATCTCATTCCAGGTGTTGACAACCTGGTTATTACTGGAGAGTCACCATACAGAGTTGACACAAATGTGAGCCGAAAAAGCAGGACTATGCTTGTTTTGATCGCCCAGGGTATCCTAGAATTGGTTGGGGCTGAGAGCATTGTGAATACCCCATTGTATGAGGAACGAAGGGCCCAGAGGATGTGCCCAAGTTGATGGACGGAGCTCACTAGCCTTTGGAGTGAGTGGCTTCTAGGAAACTGTGGAGTGAAAGGGCAAACAGAAGAGTGGTGTCTTTGGTGGGACCCTGTTAGAAAAGAGGATGTCAATCATCTCCAGGCACCATCCCTGGTCAGCAAGAGGTGGCACCCACAGGTGAAGGGTGTTGTGTGACAAAACCTTTCTGGGGGAGATACTGCATATGTCTACTTAACCCAGATAGAGAACTCATAACAGAACAAAGAACTCATAACAGTTCAGCTACCACTGAACTCCCAACTTGGTGAGCCATGAGGTTTTTATTTGGGGGGGGGGGGGTACTTTCAGCAACATGACTGAGAAGTTACTTACTGGAGCAGAAAATGACTCAAAGCTACATCACCAGAACCCACCCCAGCTTGGGCAACAGACCACAAAAGTTAGAACCTGGAGCACACTGCACAGCCTGTGGACAGCTCAACAGGTTGGAGGGTGTTTATTCCAAGTGATTAAGTTGGTCTAAAGTTATTCTACGCAGATGAACTGGCTTTTGCTTCTTCCAGATAGCTGGTTTGGTCTTGAGTCTCCTTAGCAGCTTAGCTCTTTTGGTCTGAGGGTGACTCTCAGCAGGAAGGGGCCTAGTAAATCTGGTCAGTTTTAGGGACTTCCTGAAGCTCCTTTGAGTTGTTTACCTTCCTGTGTAAGGAGCTTCCCTGTAGGATAAAATGTTTCAATCTCAGAGAAAACTGTTACACAACAGGGTTGGGGGGGGGGGGCACATCCCTGATGGCCTTGCCTGCAGAGGAGAGTCTTACAGGCCATTCTTACATGCCAGGCAGAGGTTGATAGGCAGACAGAAGCAGCTTTGTGGGAGGCGGCAGCCTGAGCCTGGAGTGAGAAGATCTATGAGGGGTGGGGTGAGTGTCTTCATCTTTCAGGAGCAGGGGCAGCCTTTTATCTCACAGGAGCTCAGAGACTGTTTCCTATAAAACTCATCCCCAGGAACATAAATCAGAGAAGAGGAAGTGGGGCTCTAGAAAAGCCTCGAATATCAGCTCTAGCCAGTGTATGTAGCGGGTAAGGAGGATAAACAGAAAATCCTGTGCTCTGGACAGGTTCATCTTGGGAATAGCTAAACCAAAGGCAGTCTGCTCTGCTCTCCCCCCCACCCTCCAGCCCCTGCCTCTGTGCCTGAGTGTTCCTGCCTAGTACCAGGGACTGGCCAGGGAGATCTGGCCATGATAGTTTGTGACTCAGAAGCCCTTAGCTGAAAGCCGGAAGAGAAGAGTTTAGGTTGGAACCATAGTAGTTTCTAGGCAGAACAGTGCCAGTGGGTAAGGAAAGATGGCACCTCCAAATCAACTGTTCTTTCAGGGGACTTCTCTGAGCCTGGGTAAAGGGCGCTATAATTTCCAGGTTAAAAGCTGTTCTCAAGAGGAGGTGGACCCAAACCATCTGCTTGGCTCTTCAGCACAGCCACCAGGGGCAGGGTGACAATAGCAGGATGCTCCCTTCAGAATCTTTACAATCTTACCAAAGCCCCTGCTGCTCAGGACGTGTGTGTGTGTGTGTGTGTGTGTGTGTGTGTGTGTGTGTGTGTTTCTTATATGTAGTAGAAGCACAAACTGCTCCAGTCTTCTTCCAGCAAAAAGAGGGCCATCCTAAGTGGTCTCTGTCTCTGTGCTTTGTGTCCCCCAAAGCTTCCTGTGATTGAAGGACTTTGACGATCAGCAGACTGGGAATCTATTCATCAGGCCCAGACATGGCTCAGTCTAAATATCAGCCTTTTCTGAGCCAGATGCCAGGGAAGAGATGGGGCATTAAAGACAAATCTGGAGATGAGACTAGGAGCAAGTCTCCTAAGCTCAGGGGACATGAGGAGCTTCTGGGGTAATGTTGACTCTGGGGTAGCCTGGCCCACTGCAGGTCCTTAGGTAATGGGCCCTTCTGGTAGTGGCCCTCACAAATTAAGAGCCCGGGGCCTCTGTTCAACCACTCATACACCCAGCCACTCACAAATCATCAGCTCAGAGGACATGTCCACTCTCCTTGCTTCTCTCAGGGGGCACATCCCTGGTGGGACAGCACTGTCACAGGATCTGTGAATCCCTGAATACCCTTTCTGAGGGTACTCAAGAGCCTGAGCAGTCAGACTCCAGGCCTGGTTCTCTACTGTCCTCCCTACCCCCGAACAGGTAAATGTACCATTCAGATCCAGTCAGCAGCCTGCTCCACCCCTCCACACCCCAGACCAGGCTTTTTACAGAACAGGAGCTTCTTGCTTCTCCTCTGATGGTTTGGGGAGTGGGATGGGGTGGAGCTGAGGATTCAGATTCCGCAGCCAAAGGGTTTTCACCGTTAACTGAAGCACATGCCAAGGATAAATTGACCATATATCCACCTCAATGACCCCTGTGGGCTATGTGGCTGGTGCTGTCTGTCTGTTTCCCTGTTTTCCGTGTGACTCCAGCATCTTTCCAGGAGACAGGTGGGCTTTTTTGGAGAGAATGGTGGTAAGGCTGAACATTCGTGTGCCCCAAGCCACACAGGTCTGCTTCAGCTCTGTCTCTGCCCTCAGCTGCCCATGTGACCTTCGAATTTCCTGTCCTCAGAGATCGGATAGCTTCCCTCCCTCTCCTTGAAAGATGCCCTGAGTCCTGTCGACCAGCCTGTAGGCTCTTCTGCTCCTGCACCTCCCTCAGCTCTAGCTACCTGCCCATGAGCAGAGGAGATAAATGGTTATGGCTACATTTTATTAATTGTTTACTATTTACTTCTTTATCTTTGTTACTTTGCATGCTTAAGTAAATGTGGTGCAATCTAGCAGCATCCCAGCTACAGCCTTGAGGGTTTGTTGTTGTTGTTTTTGTTTTTGTTTTTAAAGAAACCACACTGCTCTCCACTCACCCGACACCCCAGGAAGCTGGGCATGCAATCCCCAGGAGTTGGGACTTCAGAGTGATGAAAGGTGGTACCCACCTGTCGAATCAAACAATGATTTAACACTGCTGTGGAGATTTTTAAAAACATGATCAACACTTGAGTCTACTGAGTCTTTGAGGAAACAGGTGCTCCTCCGCACTGTGGGTGGCCTCCTAACATCAGCTGAAGGCCTCAAGGGAAATGACAGAGGCCTCTCAAGAAGGAGGGGTTCTGCCTCCTGTCTCCAGACTGCAACCTCAGCTCTTCTGGGATTTCCATACCTGCCAAGGCTGCAGTCACATGAACCACTGCTTGAAATAAATCGTGCCGTTCACCTGTGCCAACAGTTGCATGAATGCTCAAGGTGTGTACAGATCACAGCATACACATGTAGGCACGGAGCTGTACATTCATGAATACGCTTGAATACACACACATGACTATTGCACATACATGCATGCACATACAGGCACAAGAAAATCCAGACTATTACACACATACAACATATACACAGCATAGAGCATACACACAGAGATAGGCATAGAAGTATGCACTTGTGAACACACATGTACCAGAATACAGAACAGGCATAAACATGAGCATATGCAAATCATAACATACAGATATTCACAGAGGCACACAGGCGTGTATGAACACTTGTATACTTGTGCATACACATCTACAACAGTGTATATAAACACACATACATATACAATATATATGCATTGTGTACATGTATAATAATATATGCATATATACATATATACATATATATATATAATTCATGAATATTTGAAGACTACAGCATACATGTCTCTATAAATCACACACATTCAATTGGCTTTTTTCCCCTAGATTGATTTTGATTTTTGACTTTTTTTGAGGAAGAGTCTCACTGTGTGGTCCAGGCTGGCCCTGAACTCACAACAATCTTTCTGCTTCTGCCTCCTACATGCTGAGCTGCTTACAGGTGTGAACAACCAAGTCTGGTTCCAGCTAGATTTTCTGAAACCTGGTAAAGAAGAGGTGGGAGTCAACCTTTCAAGAACACAAATAAAATTTTAATCCTCGCAACAAAACCTAAGCAAACCCCAGACTTGGAAATCAATCCCAGGTTACCAACAGCACTCAGGTTTCAGGACCTGCTGTGAACCCCCATGTGGCCAGCTAAGCAGTCTAGTGAGTACCTCCTTCAACTACCAGATCTTGGTGTCTGGAATGGTTTGTGACTGGCCCTAAGGCTGAGAGGTACTGTGGAAGGAGCACCCGACCTGGCGTTCTGGTCATTCCCCACGTCAGTCCCTGCTTCTCGGGATGCCCCGGAAGTGCCAGGGTTCAGTGTGTGTTTTGTAGAGTGGAAAACCGTATCAGCTCACGAGTGCCCCAGGCATTCATGCATATATACAAACACCCAGAAGTTCACATTCCCGCTTGTGCTGGCAAGAGAGCATGCTCATTAGTGAGCACACAGGTACAATACATACATGTCAGCATACAGAGGCATTGTAAAACGACAGCTCCGTGCTCAAGTCAGCCCCACAATAACCACTATGTAGCTGTAAAAATAAGTTCTAGCTCAAATCCAATCTTGCAGGAGCAGGAACTTCTAAACAAGGTAAGGTGGGGAGATAGGTAAGATAGGGGAACCTCCCCAGAGCCCGGAGGCTTCTTGGATAATGATGTGTTAAGCCTTGGGCTCTGCTCCATCCTCACTGTCACGGTGTGTCTTCAGAATGAGTCCATGTGGCCCTCCGCTGCCTTTGTCCCCAGATATTCAGAATGGTGACCTTAAGAAACGGGCTGGAATATCAGGGCTCAGCCCCCATTGGCTGTGTATTCTGTACTTGATTCCCGGTCATGTGTGGAGATGGCAGAATGTTAGAGTGTCTATTCTTCTGACATGTGGGCTGTCACGCCATCAGCCATCTCGTTCCTTGGTCTAGTCCCCCTGAAAAGATGGATGAAGAATATCCTGGACCCTCTTCTTTCTAAAAGGGCTCTCTTCCTTCCTCAGGAGGCTGCACATAGATAGTCTAGTCCACAGTATTGGGGAGCACAGCCCGCTCCTGGCCTGACTCCACCCAAACACCATCCTGAGCCACAAGCTTCCAGAACCTGAGTTTTCCTCATTTCTGTGGTCCTCTGCTGTTTTGAGGTCAAAGGTCTCACTCCAGGGGCTACCTATGCAGATGGGACCAAGACAATCAGTCCACTCTAACACGTGATAGACAATGGGGTACTTACACAGACTCTACAGACGCCCCCCCCCCCACCCCTTCTAGTCAGCCACTCTCTGTTCCAGACCTTAAGGGAGCCAGAGTCTGAATAACTCCAGTGTTTCAACTGGGACTTCGTGAAGTCAAAGCCACTCCTTCCATTGAGGTTACACAATCACTTTTAATTTTACTGTCTCTCTCCCTGTTGTGGGACGAGTGAGGCCTTCCACCCCTTGGCCACAGGCAGAGATGTTATGCAGGATAAAGCAAAGGAGAAGATAAAGAGGCTCCTTTTAGGAGGGGAGCTGGAGACAGGGCTTCTGGTTGAGAAAGGCTGCCTGTAAGAGCTGGGTAATGGGTCTGTTCTTCCCCCCAAGTAAGCTGCTTCTCAAGATGCTTTGGAGACACTTGGAGATGTGCAGACCCCACGGACAGTGCAATGGAAGTTGTCCATCTTCTCAGAGGCTACTCTCTGGACATGGATCTCCCTCTGGGTAGCCCGGCTAGATTCTGAGTGGGCATCAGGCAAAGTAAGGCTCAGGCTGAGACTTGTTTCGGGTCTGACCCCAGAGAACACATGTGAGTACAGAGAAGTCATGGCTGCCTGTGGAGTGACAGGGTGGCCCAAAATGTGGGGCTCGGCAAGACCAGTTCTGAGGGCCAATTTCAGGGTTGAGAAGACGGCAGTGACGGGACCTTGGCTTTGCATCAATGGGAACCCTGCTAAGTGGCTTAGCAAGTACTGTGATGTCAGAGTGGGTTTTCTCTTAAGTGCCTGGTGAAGCCCAGCTCCAGGAGGAGAGGCTGGGCTATACTGAGGTGATGGAATAGACCCCTCAGGGGTGGCTGGACAAAGGTGAAGACCTTTCACAAGAAATCGAGCTCTGCTGAGAACCGAGTTCAGCCAATGAGGGCAGCTGCTGGGAGAGGCCACCAGCCTCCTGGTCTGTCTCCTCTGCAAGCTCTACTTACCCTGCCTCCTGCCAGAGGTCAAAGCAGCATGGCCCCTTTCCAGAAGCTGGACCAGCTCTCAGAGTCCCAGCTGCCCAAACCAGAAGCCGAACAAGCTTCTATCTCTACGGTCACTCAGACTTGGGATTTCTACTCTAGTCATGGGAAACACACCAAGATGGTGGCACTGGCCTTTGACCTGAGACTGATGGCTGGTCTTCATCGTCAGTTTACCTACATTTGGAAATCACCTAGGAGACTGAAGTTTTCAGAGAAGATTAAGTGAGAGGGAAGACCACCCTCAAACTGGGGTCCTGAGGAGAATTTGTCTTTCTCTCCTTCCTGATCCACTGAGATTTGAACAAGCAGCTTCCTGCTCCTGCTGCCTCAGCCTCAAGTCTTGCAGTTCCGTGCTTCCTTTATGGGATGGACTGCACCCTCAAATCACAAGCCCAAGTAAGTCATTTTAAGTTGTTTCTATCAGCTTTTCAATCAAAGCAACCAGAAAAGCAGCCAATGCAAACCCCAGTTGAACGGCCCTTCATGGTGCCCCATTGAGGCCTCCCACCCCCTGAGCCCAGATCTGCAGGTTAACCAACCACTCCTCCTGTAAATCTTATGAGAAGCCTAAGCCCTGTCACAGGGCAGCAACAAACCACCAGTGTGTTTGTCTCACTGGATATCATAGGCTGGGAAACTGTCAGCTCTCCCCAGGGCTAGCCTCAGCACAGGTACCTGAGGCCAGTCTCTCACAGTGTCCTGCTGCTGCTGCTGCTGCTGCTGCTGCTGCTGCTGCTGCTGCTGCTGCAGGGTTGCCCCCTGTGTGACCTCCTCTGATGCTGGTCTTTCACTTAACTTGCATTGCAGGAGGGATCTGAGGGTAGTGAGCTCTCTCCCCCTCAACTCCCAGCTGCACAAGCATCACCACCATGAAGAATGTCAGCTTCTTCCTCAGAGAGCCAGAGGCAACAGCAGTGCCTCCCTCCACTCAGACCAGAGGCAATGGTTGCTTCTGTGGAGTGGGAGACATGTCCACCCATCATTATCACCATCCTGTGCTAACATGAGCATGTCAGGGAGAGGAGCACAAGCTCTTGCCCTCTCAGAGTCTGGCCAGGGAAGTGACAATGGGCTCACCAGAATCGATGGCCACACTGAGAGATGTCACGTTGGGTGGGTGGGTGGGTATTGAAGCATGTCGGTAGAAACTTTAGCTTTGAAATGGACACGGGCTGGAGAGATGACTTAGTGGTTAAGAGCATTGACTGCTCTTCTAGAGGTCCTGAGTTCAATTCCCAGCAACCACATGGTGGCTCACAACCATCTGTAATGAGATCTGATGCCCTCTTCTGGTATATCTGAAGTCAGCTACAGTGCACTCATACATTAAATAAACAACATTTTTTTAAAAAAGAAAGAATGTTGACGTGGACATAGAACTTTCTAGATGTCCCTCAGAGACCACTTGTCTGGCAGGCCCTTTCCAGCCTCTGTGAATTCTAGATCTGTGGCTCTTCACACTCTGAGCTGCTCCTTTCCATGAACAGTACGAGTGAAACTGCCTAGGATTCTCACCTCAGGGAGAGTCTAAAGAGCCAGGGCAGTTAGTCTGTCCTGTGAACATCTACAATGGGTGTCTGCAGTGAGGTCCCTTAGACTCCTGGTTTCCTTCTGTGAGGATCTACAATGGGTGTCAATGGCAATGTCCTTAGTCTCCTGGCTGCCCAAAAGGTCTTGATTCTATACTGTCCTTTGAGTCTGCTCTCAATGAATTGAGGTAAGTGAAATGGCTGCTCCATTTTCATTTCCTTCCAAGAGCACTCAGCAATAGCCTCCTTCCCCAGGTCCTGACAACTAAGCTGGGCAGGAGAGGCAGGAGCAACATAATTAAAATTGGTTGAGAGTATCCGCAAAGGTCTTGGGGCTGGGGGACTAGGAAGCAGCTAGTTACACCCTCAACACCCTGGCTTGTACCCAGGGATTCCTGTCCTCAGAATCCTTCAGGTGACCTTGTTCCTGAGGTCCCCTTGTCTCCTCACCGCCTCAGAGAAGCTCCCCTTCTTCATGTGTTTCAGACTATCACAGAGAACATCTAAGAAGCTTGTGCCAAGACAGCAAACCAGTCAAGTTTCAGAGCTCAGCTCTGTGACCTTGTTAAGGGCAAACTCCTCATGAGGAAAACGCAGGCGATGTGAAAATCTTGTAGAGGGGAAGAAGTAGCCTAGAGATGGATGACAGGGTGGGCACATGAGAATGAAAGTGGACACTGGTGGCCAGCAGGAGGCAAGCTTCAGCTCCTGCTGCTTCCTTCAGCTGTGGAAGCCACCCTGGGAATCTAGAGTCCCCTCAGCATACCTTGGAGGAAACTGAAGTGTCTAGTGTGGGTTCCAGCACAAGGGTAGACAGGACCAGAATGAGGAGGTAGAGTGGGCTTGGAAGCGGGGTTAGGGGGAGTCTCTTCTCATGGTCTCTGTCCTGCTGAGATGCAGCTGGGACCAGCTGGCCCTTCTGCTGCTAAACCCTGAGACTGGAGGGGGCATCCCCCTGCAGCAGCCTGGGAATGCTGTAGTGTGACTGTCAGGCTCTGTGAGGCAGGGAGACAGCCCTGCCCCTCCAGATGGAAATCCACCAGACAGATGCGCTGGCTGGAGGGCATCAGGTTTCTGGAGGAGTCCATGTAGCAGACCACCCAGACACTGGTCAAGTGCACTGGGCAAGCCAACTGGGACTGTGGCCCAGGACTGACCCACCGGGTGGTCACAGGGAGAGAGGACATGTCCTCCCCCTTTCAGGACTCTGGGAATGCCAGATTTTTGGAGGCAAAGGGCACACATGAGGAGAAAGAGACACAGAGACAGAAACCAATGCTGGATAATCAAGCCCTTCCAGCAAGCCTGAGATGTCATGTCTGCCCTCTCCCCCGTGAGAGACCTAAGGAGCCCAGCTACCTGAGCTCCTGATTTGTGGATGTGGCTGTCATTCCTTGGCACCTGCCTCTGTCATTTTTGACTCCCTCAATCCTTCCCTTCCTCCTCTGCCTTGGGCAGCCATTCTGGGTATATGGCAGTAGAGCATGTGTATATATTACACACACACACACACACACACACATATGCATATGCACACACATGTACATACATGATTTCTGTGGACATGTTCAATGTATGTCCTGTGCTGTGTGCATGGTATATGTTTTGTGTATGTATGTGTGTGTATTTGTGTATGTACATGTGTGTATATATATGTGTGTGTATATGTATGTGTTTATATGTATATATATGTATGTGTGCATGTGTATATGTACGTGTGTGTGTTTGTGTATGGCAGTTATACAAACAGGTATGTGTATTGTATATGCATGCTATGTTCTCAGCATACATGCTATGTGTGTTCTGTATGCTATGCGTATATGTATTCTGTCCATATGTTCTGGGTATGTGTGGTGAGTACATGTATATTGTATGTATACATACTATATGCATATGTGTTATGTACTTGTGTGATGGGTGTGCATGTGTTGACCTTTTATTTAGATTAGTACTGACCTCATGAGGGTGACGATGATGACGATGGTGACAATAACGTTTGTCATTATTTATCTAGAATTTTTACGCAGGTCACATTTCCTCTACGGAAACAGGCTCTTTGTTTCTTTTGGAGGTTTTGAGACAAGGTCTTGCTTACATAGGCTTAGCTGACTTCGAACTCTTAACTGCCTACTCTGCCTCCTGGATGCTGGTGTTAAAGGCACAGGACTTTAATCTTCTACGTCTCTGCACCTTGGTTTCTCCTTCGCATCTGACAGAAGCAGCTAGCGGTCATGGCTTCCGGACAATCATAAAGTGGTGATGGGTACACTTGCCTTACTTCCTGTCTCTGTTAAAAGAACATTTAAAACTAGTGAGGTGCCTGTGGGAGATTAGTTAAAATCAGACTTTTCTTTGCTGTGTAAGCCAGGCTACTTGACCTGTCCCAATCTATTTCCCCATAGGTGGGCTGGTATGACAAATGTTACAATGGATCTGGTATTTGCATGGGTCCTGGGATCCAAACACAGGTCACTGGGGTAGCACAGCAAACATTTTCATCCACAATTAAGGCACCAGAAGATTTGGTATCCTGTGAGGAACTAGAAAGACATGACAAAGTCTTCAAGAGAAACAAGAGGAACTGGGTTTACTAATGTTGACCTACAATCCCCACATTTGAAGGCTGAGGCAGGAGGATCACAAGTTCAAGGCTAGTACTCTACCCAGTCAGACACTGTCTTAAAAAAAAAAAAAATTGAACAGAGCATTTTCTCCCTTTGCTACATCCTAGAAAGTCGAATTTAAAATAGGCAACATCTATCTCTTGGAAGAACTTGTCTGCAGTCCACACAGGCAGATGACTCTGCTGGGGTAGGGCGACTTTCATTTGTTTTGACACTGCAGCTTTCTGTTTTCTCTTGGGCCAAGCTTGACCCTTAGCATCTATCTAGAAATATGTCTACTTTATCTCAAAGCCTTAAATCCCTCCCCCGAAATGTATATTTCATCTCATACAGTGAAAACCAAGAAATGTCACAGAGGCAGAGCGGGGGGCCAGTGTCCATGATACTGGAGCTCAGGGCCTTAGAAAGGCAGGACTCCTGAATCCAAGAGAGCAGATTCCGTGTGTAAACAGGACCTTCCTAATGGAAACTGACCCGTCTCATGCTTACAATGGAAAGTAGCTAAATTTGTTTAGGGTTACTCTTGCTAGGATGAAACACTATGACCAAAAGCAAGTTGGGGAGGGAAGGATTTATTTGGCTTACACTTCCACATCACTGTTCATCATCAAAGGAAATGAGGACAGGAGCTCCAACAGGACAAGAACCTGGAGGCAGGAGCTGATGCAGAGGCCATGGAGGAGTGTTGCTTATTGGCTTGCTCCTCTCAGTTTGCTCAGCCTGCTTTCATATAAAACCCAGGACCACCAGTCCATGGATGTCACCGCCCACAATTGGCTGGGCCCTTCCCCATGGATCACTAGTTAAGAAAATGCCTTACATCAGATCTTATGGAGGCATTTTCTCAATTGAGATTCCTTCCTTGTGATGACTCTAGCTTGTGTCAAGCTGACATTAAGCTAGCCAGCACAGTAGCCTAAACAAAACCTCACAGAATTGGAAAGACATGCTATATATTTCAAAGCATGCTACAGCTGGGATCATTTTAATTCCAACACTCTGGAAGCAGAGAGGCAGAGGCAGGTGTATCCACGAGTATGAGGCTAGCCTGGTCTACAAAGAAAGCTGCAGGCCAACCAGGGGATCTGATGCCTTCTTCTGACCTCAAAGGGCTACACATACATGCATGCAGGCAAGACATCCATACATATTAAACAAACAAACAAACAAACAAATAGCACCTTCAACACATAAATACTAGCCCCAAATAGATCCTACATAAGTTTTCTATTTTGAAAAGATTTTGTCTATGCCTCTGTTCCTGTGTTTATATGAGCGTGTGTCCTGTGTATGCAGATGCCCAGAGAGGTCATCGGATCCCTGAACCTAGAGTTGCAGTTGACTTAGAACTTCCTGACGTGGGTGCTGGGAGTTGAACTCTGGACCACTTCAAGAGCAGCCAGTGCTCTTAACCACTGAGCCATTGCTCCAGCCCCTTAATTTTGTCTTAAAGATGGGCTTTCTGCTGTGCTGTCCTGACTTGCCCACAACTTCCTGGTACATGTGATCCCCTTGCCTCACCTCCTGAGTAGCTGGGACCGTTGATGTATATTTTGGCCTAAACATAAATACATAAGATTTTAGAGAAAACATAGTAGAAAGTTTTGGCTTTGAGTTAGGTAAGGATTTTTAAAAGTGTAACAAGAATTCAAACAAATCGTTAGTGGAAAAAAAATGTAGAGTGTTGTTACAATGTGGATTCCTTAAAAAACACAGCGAATGGGGGGTTGAAGCAGGGGATGGCTTGGCTGGTAGAGCACTTGACCAGAAGGTGGGAGGAAGCTCTGGGGAGCACCCACAGCACTGAATAAACCCAGGTGTGGGTGGGGTGTGGGCAGCTGCGATCCTAAGCACCAAGAAGTGAGTTATCTACAGTTACAAACACAGCAGGTTCAAGGCTATCCTGGGCTACATGAGGCCCTCTCCCAATTTTTTTTTTTTTTTTAAAGACATGAGAAAATGTAAAGATGATCTGGAGTGAAGATCCATGGTGGACTGATTGCCTAGCACTTGTAAGACCTGGATTAACTCCCCTAGGACTGGGCTGGTGCAATGACTTTACAAATAAAGCTCAATATCCTGGACCTACACATTGGAAGGAAAAAATAAGCCCCTAGAAACTGTCCCCTGACTTCCTCACTGGAGCACATGACATGTGCATAGCCACATGTACACATGATAAATACACACAATAGAAAGAAAAATTTAAATTCCACCGCATAGCAAGACCAATTGAGAGAAAAGGCAAGCTGGATACTAGGAGGACTTATCTATTCCCCACATGCCTGGTGTGGCAGAGAGGAGGGAAGGGTCCTGCTCAGGGTCCTTGGTAATCTGTGGGAGCATTTCTCAGGCTCCTGAATCTAAACAGTCCCACATTCTGTGCTGTTCCACTCACAACCTCATTGTCATGGATTCCCATTTTCCAGGCTCTGAGCTTCTCTCTCCAGACGTACATACTGGCTAAAGTCCTAGCTGGGCTCACTGCCCTCCCCTGAGCTACACTTACCCTCTGGCTAAGCCCCTGTCACCATTCCTGGGGCAAACTGGGAGAGGGGAGGAGAGCCCCTGTTCCCTCACACTTCCACCGGAACAGTCAGCCAGCTGTGGGCCAGCCCAAGGACTCCGGTACACAGAGCCTGTCCTCCAGGTTTCGCGAAGCCACCCATCAGGTGGACCTCCAGAAGAGGCCTTGCTCCTCACTGCTGCCAAGAGTTGCACTGAGAGGCAGCTGGGCCAGTGCCTGGGCGCTTTTTGGAAAACATCCACCTTTGAGGCGAAAGGGCGAACGATCCCAGTGTGGTCATGCTGGCAGAGATGGGAAGAGAAAAAGCATGGCCTTTCTAGAGGAATCAGCTGAACACTTTATGTTCCTCCCCAAATTGACTAAGCCGTTTTCACAACATAAAATGAGCAAAAAATGTAATTATTTCAAGGTGTCCTTCACCTCGAACTCACTCAAGGCCCACAGCTGAGGGGTTTTTTAAAAAAACATATATTTAAAGCAAATATTATCGCAAATGACTACTCTGTAATTTGAATTAATTGCTTTGGGTTTTTTCTGGAATAAAATCTTTAAGGCAAACCTATAAAAGCCTTGGAGCCTAGGGCAGCTGTTTCTGCCATGGCTCATTGGCAGGGAGTCCAGCATTACCCCACAGGTGACTGTGTGGGATCACAGGCTTATTTGGATAGAGGCTACAGTGAGGATAGCCCCCAACCCAACCACAGTGTCCCTATTATACCTGGCTGGAGTCAAGGTGAGCCTCAGAGTGGCCCAGACTCTACCCAGGAGGGTCTCAGGAGGGGCCTACTTCAGTTTTATCATCTTTTTCCTCTGCAGGAGGAGGCTGGTGACTCTGCCAGATCTGCTGAATCCATCCAATTTAGGGTCCCCTATAGGAGAGAAGGTCCCAGAAGCTAGCTGGGAGAGCATTGTTCCCTGAACTACATGAAAACCTGTAGTGACTGAGTGTGTTAAAGCAGCAGGAGGTTACTGTCACAGGAGGAAGGTCTGGCAGACTCCTCTGTTCCAAGCTCCTCCCTTGGGGTCTCCTGCCCTCCTCAGAATGCCCAGGAAGCAAGAAGATGGAAGTCCTGAGTAGATAGTCACTACAAGGACCTGGAGGGGCTCTGTCCCAGGGGCTGTGGGTGTGGGGAGGGTCACTCAGGGACCTCTGAGAGCTGTTTCATCAGAATGAGGGTGAAGAAGAGTTGGGGTGAAGAAACTGCCTTCTCTCTGCGCCTTTGGGTTATACCAAGCTGGTCATCTCACTTCATGTGCATCTTCTTCACAGTGTCTGCTGCTTCCCTTGCCTGTGTTGGGGGTGGAGTCATCAGGGCTGTGACTCCCTCCTACAGGAACTAGCTGGGTCTAGGATCACAGCTGAAGTCTATATAAGTCCTACAGAACACAGAGAACATGGAAAATTGCCCTGGGCTGGAGGATAGAGCATCCTAAACTCAGGATTAATAAGAATGTTCCTTGCTGGGCAGTGGTGGCGAACGCCTTTAATCCCAGCACTCGGGAGGCAAAGGCAGGTGGATTTCTGAGTTCGAGGCCAGCCTGCTCTACAGAGTGAGTTCCAAGACAGCCAGGGCTATACAAAGAAACCTTGTCTCAAAAAACCATTTAAAAAAAAAAAAAAGAGGAGGAGGAGGTTGTTCCTGGGAAGAGTGTTGGGGTTATTACAATTGGCAATTTAGACTGGCAGTATGCTATAAGCAAGTTAAATCCCTAGCTCCCCTTCACTTCCCAATGGAGCAACTGTCTTTCCCTTCTGTTAGCAAAAGCCCAAAGGTTTATTCTCCAGAAGCTGCAGAGACCCTCCCACCTCTCCAGTTTGGCTATTATAAGGCTCACAGCCAGACCCCTCCAGTGGCTCTCTGGAAAATCACCTGGGAGACCAGATGAATTCAAGATGACAGCATCCAGCATCCAGCACCCAGTGATGGAACTCAACCATGGAGACAACCAGCCCCGAATCCAAGAGCCAGCCAGGGATGACAGACATTTGGCATATGCATGTCCTACACGAGGAAAGTACCACAACCTTCAAGTTGAAGAATTCAAGGATAGAAAATATAAAGTAGAAGACCACCAATAGCATGTTTTAAGAAAATTGCCAAAAGTTGGAGGTTCTACTGTAGACAGAAAGATATCCACTATAAGACACATGCTCAGGAAAACACAGAAATGCCCCAAACAGAAGATTCTATGCTTCTCCAAGAGGAAAAGCAAGTCACACAAAACCCAAGGCAGTGGAATCTCCCTTGGACTTCCCAGCTCCCCTGGAAGAAAAAAATGCTGGCCAACACTCTAATTCTGAATGAAAAATTTGCCCTCACACTAGAATTCTATTCCTAGCTCAACTATCCCCCGGCTATTGCTAGGAAAAGATACCTTCAGGCATGTGAAGTCCTAAGAGTTACATCCTAATCTTTCCCGGGGCCAAGTCCTCACCCCCTCTGTGTTCTCATCACACTCAAAACTTTGTAGCCTACTAGATAAATCCTGTAGCTTGCTCAGGGTTGCCTTTCCACAAAGATGTGACTTCAAGGAAAACCAAAGGCCCGTCTCATTGGGCCACTGCTGTATTTTTAGGGCCTGTGACTGTACCTAGCACACAGGTAGTGTGCAATGACTCTTTTTTGTTTTTTTTAATGTGTATGAACATTTTGCCTACATGCGTGACCATAGAGGCCAGGGGAGGGTCTTGGATCCCCTAGAACTGGTGTTACAGAAGCCTGTGAGCCACCATGTGGGTGCAGCAAGTGCTCTTAACAGCTAAGCCATCTCTCCAGCTCTTGCAATGACTCTTGAAGAATAAAAGCCAAACAGTTCAGTCTGCTGGGTACCTGATCTCAGTCAGTGATATTTTCCTGTGTTTTCCCAATGAACTTCTGCCATCGTCTGGAGGCTGAAGATACACTTGGTGTATGGCTCACCTGCTCTCAGGCTTAGAACTGCCACCTGTCATGCAGGGGACATCACTACCTTTCCAGCTGTTGCCAGCAGCCTAAATCTACATTCTGTCTTGGTAGCTTTGCCTCTTCTGGACATTTTATTTTTAAAATCACACACCATGTGACCATCAGCGACTGGCTCTCTTTAACTCTTCATGCAATTGGCAGGGTTCATGCACACTGGGGTCAGGGTTGGAGTTATAAATAACACCCTTTATTCGTGGCTGATTGGTACCCCCAGAGAGTGGATGGAGGACACTTTACTCACCCTTTAGAAACAGGGGAGGAGTATGTCCTTTCTTGCTATAACTTTGGTTAAGACTGTACATCCCAGTGATGTACAGGTTAACTTCAAAACTACGCAGTAGCACCCTCCAGCTGCAGGGAGAGCTATGAAGGATACACACACACAGGCTCACCCTTTACCTAAGTGTTGGACCTGATGCCTGTGCACTACTCTCCAAGCTGTGCAGGGATGCTGGGACTATTCTGTATTTTTGTGTGGTCACTTTGAAAGCCAAAGTTTTAGAAGGTTTGCTCCAAAGGGGACTTCAGCGAAGTCCAGAGTCTTTTCTTTTTTTAATGAATTTATTTATGGTGTATACAGCATTCTACCTGCACATATGCCTGCAAGCCAGAAGAGGGCACTAGATCTCCTTCTAGATGGTTGTGAGCCACCATGTGGTTGTTGGGAATTGAACTCAGGACCTCTGGATGAGCGGTCAGTGCTCTTAACCTCTGAGCTTTAAACATGAGCGTGGAGATGTGGAGCTTTGTTCTCTGGGCAGAACATAGCCATTGCTGTCTTGAGTCCAGAGCAGCTGTGATTAGAAACCCAGAAACTCTTGCAAGCTTGGACCTATATTCCCTCAAGGTGGGAAAGAACTCAGGAGCAGTACTATAAAGGCACCATCATTCCTATCCCTGGGGATATACCTGTAGTTAACAAGTGCTAGGAGGGGAAGTTTTAAGTTGCTTGCGATCGTGCAAGCAACCCGGCCTTGATTTTGGTGGCTGGCAGCATTCTGTAACGCCAGTTCTAGGGGTCTGTCCTTAGTGCCATATCTGGGGTGAATAGCATTTGTTCACTTCTGCTGGGGAAAGTCAGAAGAGTTACTTACATTTGAATGCTGATTTATCATGTAATTATATTTTAATTTAAAGAAAAAAAACAACCCTCAAATGCTGAGTAATGATTTGTAAGTAATAAGCTTATTAGGGTCACACACTGTAATACTCATCTGGGAAAGTGAACGGTGACAGTTAAAGCTCCACTTGTGTAGCCTGCACCATGGCTCACTACACAGAATGTCTGTGTCACAGGTTCCTCCACAAGGCAGTCATCATCCCTTCATCCCTTCATCCCTTCCCCTCCCCCCAACCTGTCTCTCTGCGTTTTCTGATTCTGGACATTTGTGAGTCACAAGATGTGCAGCTTCTAACGACCAGTGTCATCCATTCATCATGCTGCTGAGGTTCATCCACTTTGCCTCATATGGCCACACAGTATCCTGTCTTTTTGTTTACCTCTTCGTGGCTTCAAAGTCCCTCAGTCATTTCAGCATGGTTAAGCTTCTGTAGAGGAGTCTTCCCTCCATGGACTTCATTCCAAAGTCACTTGACATGAGGGGCCGTGAGCAACAACCCTCTTGGCTCCTGGGACAAGCCTGGTTTCCTTCTTTCTCAACTGCAGAGAAAAAAAAAGTGTTCTTGCCACTTAGACCTGGCTCTGCTGGGCTGACACAAGGCAAGTTTATTTTGATGACCTGAGACAAACAGAAGAGCATCCAGGATGCTCTAGAGAAAGGTTGTTCTTGCAACCTCTCTCTCTGTCTGTCTCTATCTCTCTCTGTCTCTCTGTCTCTGTCTCTGTCTCTCTCTCTCTCTCTCACACACACACACACGAACACACACACACACACACACACACACACACACACGGGAGGGGGGCGCCTGATCTGATTGGGAAGGCAGCCTCCAATGAATGACATCATTCCTTGAACATAAATCTTGGTTTGTATGATTTATTTATGTTAAGAAACCCACATATGATGCTGAGTTTTCAATAGCTTTGTTTAAGTGATAGTTTTGCCTTTTTTTTTTTTTTTTTTGTGAAAGTTGGAGGATGATAAACAGCTCCAGCTGTAAAAATTAAAGACGGAAGGGAAGCCAAGGTGATTATTACAGAGAAATGCTGAGTGGGGGGGGGTATCTGGCCCTTCCATCCTCAAAAAATGAAAATTATCCCCTGCCACATCGTGCCATGAACGATTACCTGCTGTTCATTAATTAACTTCCTTTAAAAAGTGCTACATTTCTTCAAGCACTGTTATTTCTCTGATGTGAAAACTGGCTTACTCGTGTTCACCAGAACCACTGTGTCCCATGTGCTCCGGGACACTTTTTTCCCCCTAGTGACACACTTTATAATTTTTTTAAAAAATGCCTTACTAGAAGCTCAAATACAGAATATATGCTAGTGTGTCAGAACATGACCTCAGTGTGTTAGTCCCATGATGAGACCCACAAAGCTATTGGCTCAGGCATGAGGGCTTCCCTCAACTCCAGGCAGCCACAGCTCAGCCCTGAGGTGAGATGTAGAGAAAGGGTTCCTGGGTATCCATGAAATACTGGACTCAGGAGGCACAGAGCCAAAGTGGCTGAGTCTATCAAGTTACAGACAAGCCTGCATCTCAGGGGCTGTGAAACCTACAGGAACAAGGCTGTGAGGTCTACAATGAGTGAGACTCATGGCTGCCAGGACCATGAATCCCCACACAGGGTTCCAACTGAGTCCTCACACAGGGTTCCAACTGCCAGAGGCTCTCTGTTCAGCCAGGTGCCACCCAGGGCTTCAGCTCAGAAGCTCCAAGGACAAACCCTAGGTTCTGTGAGAGGAACTGGGAAAGTAGCAGGAGGGTTCAAAACCCTTGCCCCTGCTGTCCTTGATCCACAGAACTGCATGGAGCTCCTGGCAAGTGCAACCTTCACCTACAGACTGTTGCCAGGGTACGCCAGGGACACCAACCCACTTTCCCCATGTTACCCGGGAACAAGGCTCTGGAGCGCTGAGGAGCTGACAGAAGGTCCCAAAGAAGTTTGGTCTGATTAGATTACAGCCCCCTCCTACCCCCCCCCTCCACATACACCATGTCCACACCCAGGACATCCCTTAGACACAGCTCTGCCAGCTTAGGGCAGGGATACAAGGAAGGTGGTGTTTGAAACGCTTCTTTCCCAGGGAGATAGAAACATGCACTACTCCCTCCTTACAGGGCTCCAAACTGAATGAAGTCCCATGGAAGTTCATCTCGGGGAACCAAGGAAGCATGGGTGAGGGGTTACTTAGGAGAATGCGACCCCAAAGTCTCAGTCCAGCATGGATGACTTCTCCAGAGCTGCATAGATAGAATTGCCCACCCCCTTTAACCCATCACCCAGTCTTTAGATTTTAGCCCCCGGAGACTACGTGTAATTAAGGCAGAATTACATGCAAAAGGTGGGCGTGGCCAGCATCTCTGATGCAGGTGCAATGAGGCCCCCTCCACACACATTCTCATTCTCTGCTCTAATAAAATGGCTTTATGCTGGCTTAGGGATAGTTTCTTCAACAGAGGGCAAGACCCAACACACCTCTCCACAGTAGATCCCATCCCCTCTGCTGATGCCTGATTATATCTCTCTCTCTCTCTCTCTACCTCTACCTCATCTATATCTATATATGAAAGCCATGACTGAGAAGACACTCAAGTCCGGTCATTTTTACCCTGGTCCCTGGGCTCTACTAACAGTAAATCCTCATTGAGGTAGCACTCGGGGCTGGAGAAACACTCTGCTGAATGCAGGTGTGCCTTCTGCAGCTGGGTTACTATCTTCCTTTCTTGAGGATTCTCAGTACCAGGCATGAAGCCAGGTTCCAACTGTCAGGGGGGACAAGGGCAGGATGCCAGTGAGCCAGGTGAAGCCCTTAGGATTCACTGCTGCCTGTGTCCTAGGCTTTTCCACTTTGGGCTTGGGAACATGTCCCTGGAGGACATGGGCCACTGATTCCATCACCTTTAGTGACTCTGCAGAACTGGTAATTTTTCCCAGCCTCAGGCCATACTGGTCTCTGCCCTTTTCTTGCCGGCTCACAAAGCATGTCTCCACGGCAGTGTTCGGCTGTTATTGGTTTAGTAGAAAGCAGAAGGGGAGGCAGAGTCCATTTGGACATCTCCCTGGCCATCAGAGTCCTATTCCCTTCCCTCAGTGTCTGGATCAGAGGTCTTGATAGTGAGGGAAATACTGGGTAGTTTTCTGGAGTCCTCTCCTCTTGCTGGCCAGGACACCCACCTTTTCCCAGACGGAGAAGTTCTTTAGAAGTCTAAGTCTGACTGGGTCCATCTCTGTGCCCATCATACATGGCAGACCAAGGAAGCCAATGGGAGCTGGGGTGACATGAATGTATGTGGGGAGGATCAGTGTTTTCTGAATAAGCTGCTAAGCTAGGGCGTCTGTAGGCTGTTGCCTTCCCGGCAGCCTCCACAGCCCCTACTCCCCCTCTCTAGGCTTTGGAGAGCTGGATGGAGGGGCCTTGTTGTTAATTTTTTAATTTTTCTGGCAACTCTATCTTGGACAAGGACAGAAACAGAAAAAAAAAATCTTCTCCCAGGCCAAGAGGAGACTCAACTCCTCTACCCAACACGAAGTGAGGGAGACAGGAGGAGGGAGCCGGGAGTGCACAGGGATGTGCACATAGCCCCACAGGCACATGGGAAAATTCCTCTCTGAGCACCACTTCTCTTGGGCTTAAACCGTGGCTCACTAGGGTGGGCTGCTAGCCCTCAGCCGGGCCCTGGAACTAACCGTTCTTGCCTGCCAATCACACAGAACTCTGAAGAGAACGATGAATGGCCCCAAGTCACAGAAGGGAAACCGGAGGAGAATTACCTAGCAGCTCCCACCCAACAGTTGCAGCTGTGGGGTGCAGCACCACATAGTTCCAAATACAAAATTCGGTTTCCACACTGAGCATCAGCTGTACGGTCCAGTCTGCCCCTGAATCATTAAGTAGTAGGTGACTGTGCAAAACGAAATGTAGTTTCGCATTCAAGATGAGTTGAGTGGGCAAGGTTGCTTTGCTCCATACAGCTCTGGACATCGCTGCGCATTGAAGACAGGCTCCTGTACTGTGCCTCCGGAGTCTTGGCCTCTAGGCTAGAGAGACTCACAACTTGGTGCTTTCGTTGCCGCCAGGGCCCTGCCCGCTTGCGCTCGCTCGCTAGAAGCGGGAGCATCCTAGGCTGGCAGCGCCTGGGAGCCGCGAGCGGGTGCCACGCGGCTTCAATGGGCTCAGCGCACTCCTGGGCTCCAGGGATCCAAGACGTTACCCACAACGGAAGTTGCTGCTGGTGAGCACGGGTGGAGGGAAGGAACCTACTAGTTGCACCGCTGCAAGGTCGCAGACCAGCACACGCGTCAAGGATACTCTGGGTGCAAGCCACAGATCTAGATTCGTTGGTGGATTTTGGAAGGGTTGAGGAAATCGAGGGGGGAAGAGCGTGGGAAACCTATTTCGTTTATTGCTCTCCCAGGGTGGCCGCAGCCCCAGTGCAGTTGTAAGAGCTGGGGCTTCTCTGCATTTGATCCCCGCACACTGTGCTCTTAGGGCAGGAAGGGGTCCTTGGGAGCTTCCTACGCCTTTTGGAGAAGATCTTCGCAAGATATAAAAGCCAACTCCCTTCTGAACTCAAACGGGGAAGAGGGCGAAAATTCAGGCCCGATCTCCTAGTGTTTTACGACAAAACAAAACAATTCCCCCACCGTGTCCTCACAGTCTATAAGACCAAGTGTGCAGGCGAGTGTCGAATCATCTTGTAACCGTCACCGCTGCGGGGGCTCAAGACGGAGAAATTCTGCTGGAATCCCTTAGGCGGCTGCAGTACCCGTGCAAGAATACCTACACAGGCCTCTAGGACATGGCCAGTGAAAAAGGGACAGACCTCACCGTGTGATACAATGAAGCCCGTTTCTGAAGATTTGGGGTTTATTCGAAATCAGCTACAAGGTTGCATTCCTGGGGAATCTTGGTGGAGAGCATCCCATACCTCCCAGAAACTGGTTTAGAACCAGAAACTGGTGTTGACCCTGGGAGGTCCCAAATCTTCGGAGAGAACCCCTTGGACAGAAATTCTGACCACTATCTTTCTGTTCTGAAGGTCATCCAGGTCACATCGAGGTTCCCTGGAGCTAGGAGGGCAGACCGGCAATGGAAGTCTGAAAATGGCTCCAGGGTAGACCATATAAAATGGAGAGTAGGTGCTGGGGAACCCCCCTTCGGAGCCACTCCCTAGGCCTGCATGGGGACAATTTGGGTGTTTTGTACCCTATCCCAAGCACCCTGATAGAACCTATCTGCAGGCAATCTTCTTGCCTCAGGTGGGAAGGTGACTCCCTGCCCCTGTCTCTGCTCCATCTTCCAGTCCGTGTAGCATTAACCAACTATCACCTCTACCAAAGGCATAGAACGTGAAAACACACTCCTGTGGTGAGGAGACCCTCATCCATCCTGGCTTGGCGGCTCACGTGCCCACGGTAAGGTGAGGACTGGTAGTCTGATAAAGATCCCTCCCAGGACACTTCCAGCTTGCCTGGAAAGCATACGTGGCAAGGGAAAGAGAGGTGCTTTTATTTTCTTTGCTATTGGAGGGGACCTGCAGTGCCACAGCGGGAGGTTGTGACTGAGCACGTGCAGGCTGAAGAGCCTAGAGGAAAAGGACAAGAGACTGTGGTTGTGGACACATCTAGCCAGGCTACACAAGGGGATGTAGTGAATCTCCATCCCCACACCAGGGGTAAAGGTGCCAGTTATGACTCCTGCACCTCTTCACAGGCTGGCTTCCCCTAGGAAGCCTAGGACTGGGTGTGGCTACAGAAAGGGACTATGTAGACCATAGTAGTAGGAAGGAACTAAAAGAGTCAGAGCTCCATAAGTGACCGAGGACCACTCCCTTCTTCTGATCCTTCTCCAGTCCCCAAGAGTGATCTGATGTGGTTCTACAGCCTCTTTCTCAGTTGGCTAGAAGGAGTGGGCATCTCTGGCCTGGAGCAGAACAGAAGAATGTGAAAGTCTCTCCACTAGCATATCCCTCCCCTCCCAGTAATGAAGTTGGTTCTCTAACTTGGGCGATATGAGCAGTTGTCTGGCGCAGGAAGTTACTCCAAACAGGGAGTGAAGTGGGCAGCCCTTCTCACCACAGAGACTATGGTCCCCAAGCTCCCCAGAGCTTGGCTCAGTTTTAAAACGGTTCTTGAAGCATTTAGTAAGCACCATTCCCCCAAAGGACCTCCACTTGCCCATACTTGTCCCCTAAGTGTGGACTCTCATCCCTGTCAAACAAAATTGTTGGTGGGATGGAAATACAAGACAGCCTGCAAGGGGACCTCTGTCTGATTTTCCGTGCTTTCACACTCTCCTTGAGGAATTCCTCCATGTCTGACTGCTCAGCTTCTAAGTCTGGCCACGTGGGGGCAGGGCCTGGCCAAGGCCAGGGCCAAGGCTCTCCCAGACCTGAAGGTCCTGCACCTAGGAGCCAGAACGGCACCTGGGGAGTTCCTGGTCAGCCTTGGTTTCCAGGCGTCCTCCCCAGGCAGGGCATCCCCCTAGCTCAGGCGGTGACAGCCAAGAACAGAAAAGACTTGCTACAGCCAGTTCTCAACACCTTCACTGGCAAGGGTCAGCTCCCTGATCCCATCCTAGTCTGATCTGGTCCAATCTGGCTGGAATTCTGTGTCCCCCGGAGCAGAGAGGGGACCAGAAGGAGAACTCGAGCAAATTGGACACCTTAGAAGTAGGACCATTATGCCTGTGTGTGTGTGTATGTGTGTGTTTGGGGGGGAGGACCCCGGGCAGCCTGCAGGTCTAGAGAAAAAGAAGCCATGGCTAGGCTCTGGTAGGGAATGATCAGAGCTCTTTATTAGCATCTCACCCCCACCCCCTGGAGTTCTCCAAATCTCAAGGGACACCTGGGGTGCTATACCTCTAGGTGACCTTGAGCCTTCTCTGCTGTGCTAAGCCAGGTTAAGTCCACGGGTTTGAGGGCATTGGGGCCAAGAGGGAGCAGTAACCCTTGTGTTGCTGGTCTCTGTCACCTCCTCACCCCACCCTTGTAGGGGTGAGCAGGTTCAGGCCCTCCAAGACCCACCAAGAGCTGCAGTGGTGCCTTAGTCTGCAATGGAAGTCCCTCACCAAGACCCCCAGAGCCTAGTACTATAAACTGAGTGGATCTGTGACTCAGCTCAGGTAGGGACTGAGAAAGGGGGAAGAGCCAGGCCTTCCCACAACAGGGCCTCCATCTGTGCAGCCAGCTGGGTGCAGGGCTAGGCACCCAAAGCGGTGGGCTCCTCAGACGCATCTGAATCTCCGCAGGGAAGTGACTCCTTAGGCAGTCAGAGGCTCAGTGTACTGCTGCGGCCAGCTCTGGGGCTTTTCTCTGGGGTAGCTTGGGCCCAGCAACACTCTCCATTGGGTGAGGGAATCTATAGGAAGGACTCTCTGGGGGATTGCTGTTTTAACGGGATTTCGGTGGGCAGATTTCAGTCCTAGGAGACCGGTCACAACAAAGAAGGGGTGAGAACGGTGAGAAGCCCCACCTGGGAGGCAGAAAGACCCAAAAGGTGCCCACCCCTGCGAGGGCTCAGGTGACACGGTGACATCTCTAATCTTGTTGCCTTAGAGGGACCTTGGTGTTCCGGGAGGGCGCCCAGGGCAGTGACCCAGCCCAGCAGCGCCTTCGTTTGTTTCCAATTCAAACTCAAAACGTAGCCGCACTCGAAGGAGGAATCTACACTCAACCCATTAGGCCTCTTAGATGGGGCCACCCTGCTCTTGCCAAGCCAGGCCCCTCGCCGGCCTGAGCTCCGAGTGTGAAGGCTTCAGGGAGAGGGCGACGGCTAGTTTCATGCCCGCACTCCTCCACCTGTGCCTCGGGTTCTCCAACCCGAGCGGCACCTGGGCCGGGGGAAGCCGGAGGGGAGTGTCCGCAAGGGACCCCAGCTCCCGAAAGGGGCTAGCTCCGGCGCATCCGCACCCGGTACTCACCTGGGGGCCGCGGCCGCAGCCCATCGGGGCTCGGAGACCAGAGCGCACGGGCCCACCCCGGAGGTGCAGAGGTGCGGGACGCCCCAGGACGCCCAGGGCGAGACGCCGGCCTGGGCACGGCCGCCCCCCGACGCGGGGCGCACTGGCCTCAGCGGCCGCGCCCGACCGAGGACCGACGGCTCCAGCGCCGCTCGGCGTCCCGGGAGGTGGCAGGGCTCAGAGCTGGCGGCGCCTCGGCTGTTTGTTTTTGAGCCGCGGAGCCCGAAGCTGCAACCACCGGGTGGGGGCGGGGGGAGGGGCGGGGGCGGGAGGCCCGCGGGGGGCGGCAGGCGGCGGGGGCTTCGGAGGAGCCGGGTTCGGGCGCGTTGGCCCCGACAACCCCTCCGCGAGCGCGGGGTGCGGGCGGGGACCGAGGGGATTTCGGGAAGAGAGCGCGCTGGGGCGACGGCGAACGAAAGCTTTTTAATTAGTAATAAAACGCAATAAAACGCAGCAGAAGCAGCCCGGACCCGCGTCCGAACTATCTGCGCGTTTGCGGGCAGATCCGAGGAAGTCGCGCAGAAACCCACCGCGGGCCAGTCTCCTCTACAGCCCGGCTTGGGCAGGAGCCACAGCGCTGCGCAGCGCAGGGCTAGGGCGGGGAGGACCGTCACCTCGCCTCCAGGGCTACCTGGATCCTTTTAAAGTGTCCGGGGTGCGGGCCCCGGGCGGGAGCGACGAGCACGGAATGTTTTCTTAAAGGGCCAGTTCCGAGCTGCGCTGAAAAGGGGGGGGAGGGGGGAGAGAGAGAAGTGAGGTGAAGACCGAGAAGGCCTCGGAGAGCCCCCCAATCCCGCGCCGAGGCGGCGGCGGCGGCGGCGCGACGAAGAGGATGATGAACACATTGCAAAGTTTTTTTGGCCCCGGCGAGGGGTGTCAGATTGAGTGCTCTGTGCGCATGTGCGAAGGTGTCCAAACTGACAATGCTAGGGAGATGAAGATAGTGTGTAGCTGCTTCTGGGCTCAAGGAGGAGGAGAGAGATTCCGCGAGCCGACACCATGCGATCCAAGGCGAGGGCGAGGAAGCTAGCCAAAAGTAAGTCTCCCGCGCTCGACCGCGCCGCGTCGCCGGGCCCGGGCCGCGGG
>JADRCH010000171.1:1229823-1287521 GCA_019843965.1 Rhynchomys soricoides | reverse complement strand
CCAGCCCCCGGTCGACCGCGCGGCCCGGGGGCTGCTCCGCCTCCCGCGCTCCGGGGCGGCCGGGCTCGGCGCGGAGGCTCGGGGCGCCCGGGCCGCGCGCTCCCCGAAGGCGCCGGCCCCCTCCCCGCTGAACCCCCTCCCCCCCCACAGTGTCAGGCGCTCGGGCCCGGGAACCCGAGGCGCGCGGTGGGGGCCGGGGAGGGGGGCGGAGGGGGAGGGCCGGGGGTGGAGGAGCGAGAAAAGCGAAAGTTAGCGAAAAGTTGACGAAAGGGGAGAGTAACTTTTCCTCTCGCTTGCTCTCTCCCTCTCTCTCTCCGAGTGGCTCTCAGTCCTGGTCAAATCATATTCCGGGCTTTTGAAATAGTGGGCGCTAGAGCACCGCCTTTGGCGTCCGCCAGCCGGGCTCAGAGGAGGGAGACCCTGAGCCGGGGAGGGGGCGGAGGAGGGGGCGCGGGCCGGCGCCCACCCGGCTCCCCGGGAGCAAGGGCAGGACGGCCGCAGCCGCCGGGGAAGCAACATGGAGACTTTTTCCTGCGCTCGAAACTGTGTTCGTGAAGTTTATTCCCAAGTGGTGCCCCGCGTGGTGGCCGGCGCTCCTCTGGAATCCTCACTCTTCGATCGGGCCGCCCGGTGCCGGCGCCTCCGGCAGCGGGGTCCTCACTGGCCGCCGTGCTACCCGCCGCCCTGCCTCGCTTGGCCTCGCTCCGACCCTCCCGCACACGCTGTCCCCGGCACCCTCGAGCCCCAGAGGGACCAATGCCTCGGCGACGCTGCCCGGGCCCGGGGCTTACTTTCTCTTTCGCTCCGCCTCGGGCCGCGCCTGGGGCTGTGCGCGCAACCGGCAGCCGGCTGGTCCCCACCGCAGCCCGCCGGCTCCCGCCGTCCGCACTACGGCCACTGCGTCTCGGAGCCGCCCGTGCGCCCTCCAGTCCTAGTTCCGGCGCCATCCGCACGAGTCGGGCCCGGGGCTTCGTCCCTTGCAGCGAGCAGGTGGGGACCCGCCGCAGCGCGGCCGGAGGAGCGCGGCTCCAACAGCCTGGGCCACGGTCCGGCTCCAGCGAAGCGTTGAGCGCTGTGCGGAGAGGATCCGAGTCGCTTGCCCCTGCCGCCCCCTCCTCTACCACGGGCCGGCAAAGGGGGCACCCGGCACGCAGGCTGCAGGTCCTTGTCTGGTCACCAGGCCGTTCGGTCTGCACCTCCCGGGCAGGATCCTGCCTGGTCCGGCCTCGCGGCTTCCAGAGCCGAACTCTTAGAGCATGGGCCCAGCGATCGGGTGTGGGATCCGCGATAGTTTTCCGTAAAAGCCAGGCACTTTGAGCTCCGGACCCTGCCGAACTTGGCCCCACAGTGGCCTGGCTGCCTTAGGCCGCGCGCCCACCCTGCAGGGAAAAGCAACTTCCAGCCTCCGCCCGCCAAGCTTCCCTGAGCTACGGCTTTGGAGTCTGTGGCCCCTCGGTTAGGAGCCCTTTTCCCGCCGAGCTCCCTGGCCCGCTGCCCTTGACCTCGGCCTTCTGGGCCACCCATGACCTCTGACCCCTCTTGGTGCGAACAGGGCTAGTAGGTTCCCAGCAGATGCCAAGGGGCTGTGTGCGTGTTGGGTGACTCTCCAAGACGCACAGAGCGGGTGTGCAGTGTACTGTTTGTTAGAGTCCAGTGTGTACCGTGGGCCTTTGGGAGTTTCGGCCCCCAGGCTACAGGCTGGATGGTCAGGCTCTCGACGAGGAAGGACCCAAAGCTGGAAGGAGAGAGGAGTAAAGCGACTGCGCTCTTTTTTGTCGCCGCCTTCGCTGCAAGCGAGAGACTAGCTCAGTGCACCCTGCGCGGCCCCGGAAACTTCCCAAAGGCTCACACCCGCTCGGCGCCCTGCTGGGCCTCCTGCTCTACCAACACCAGGTGGGGAAGGTCACCTGGCTCCAGCTCTAAGTAGGGCCAGAACGGGCGCCTGGCGACAGTCTTGAGGCCTTCCCAAGAGGCCAGGAACCGAAGGACACAACCGGTGGGAGTGCACAGTTGAGACGGCTCTTTCCAGGACGTTCTTGGAAACAGCCCACAGAAGCTTGCCCGATAGACCCAGGGTCTTTGCTTGACTGTCACCCTGGAAACCCGGCTCCAGGCTGTGTGACTGTTACTGCTACAACCAAAGCCCCTTCAAGAAGATGGGTGAGGCAGCTCAGGATGGAAAACAGCCCAGGTCTTACCGAAGACTTTCTTGTTTCATTAGACAACATTTTAAGCGGCTGTGGACGGCTCCTGGGAACCTGACTCCATTACCTGAAGCAAGGGTGACCAGCAGGCACTAAGCAGCCAGCCCAGAAGCCTCCTAGCCTGGCAGACAGGGTCAGGGGATAGGAGGAGGAGCAAGGTCATGGCGGTTCAGGGTTTTGTTCTGCCTTCATACGCAGGCCCCTGAGCTATGACTGGGATGTCCTGGAGACAGAAGGACAGATGGACCAGTGGATGTAACATCAGGACACAGGGCTTGGGTACGGGGCTGTCCCAGGGTGTGAATCTTGAGGTATAATTTCGTTTGTATTTCCTAGTGGTCCTACTCCAGACTTCTGTATTCATGGCTTACTGGAGCTTGGCAGTTTAGGTGTTCTGCTTCGTAGAATTTAGGGGCCCAGAGTAGGCACTTCTGTTGAGCTTCCTAAGGACAGAAGTCTCTGAGGCACCCCCAGTGAGGACGATTCCTCACTGTGGAAGCCTAAGCTTCCACAGGGGCAAAGTGAAGACACTTCAGATCAGGGGTCCCCTTATTCAACCTGGGCCAGTGCTGGCCAGTAAGGTCCTGAGGCTGTCTTGGCCCCACAGTTAAAAACGAAATTCTGAAACAATAGCGTGTTGTTTCACCACTAGTGTGAGCCAGGTGGGCAGTTGAGAGCTTGGTTGGTGATGCTGCTCTCCTGACCTTCAGTAACTACACAACACAGATAGGACGCTATAGCTAGGATCCCCATTAGAGCCACCCTAGAGACCCCATTGCTATGGAGGTGACAGACCCCTGTGGTCCCAAACACCATACATCCTACCCTGCTAGGTGTGGGACTTTGAGCGTTGCATACTTTGGAGATGATGAATTACAAAGGGGGTGTGAATGATTGGAGGCCCAGCTTAAGGCCTGTGTCCTTTCCCGTTGAGACAGGCAGGGGTGCGGATGGGGGTTGGCTAGGCTGGCTGGCTCTTGTCTTCTTTCTATTCTCCCCAAGGAAGTGAGAGCCTAGGGGACAATCTTTTTTTCTCTGGGACGGATGAGAGCAGCAACAGCAGCAAGAACCTGTAGGCAGGAATTGATTGTCTTGCCCGCTTTAGGCGAAGGTGGAGCCCGCTTGGTGGAGGGGTGGAGTGCAGGGCTGTTGGCCAGTGCCCTGTGGCTCTGTGCTGTGGATGGTGTTAGAGGAATCAGAGGCCTGGTGTGTGTGTGTGTGTGTGTGTGTGTGTGTGTGTGTGTGTGTTGCCAAAGCCAGTTTGTAGAGCAGGTGTTGGATAGGTCTGTGGGGGTGTGCGGGGTCTCTAACTGCCCACTGACTTGGGGTGCCTGCTTCTCCAGCAGTCTGGAGGTCTGGGAAGTACAAGTGCAGGTTAGACCTCCTAGCCCCTGCTAGTCCTGCAGTTTCTACACCCCCAAACCCGTACCTGGGCAGTGCTAGGGGCAGAGAACCAAGAGGCTAGGTAAGGGTGGCTTGAGCTCCCTCCCCAGAGGGCGGCACTGCCTCAGCTGCGAGTGCTTTCAGGGCTTCTGTGGGGTGTGATTAGCCTTCTGTTTTATTCAATTAGGAGGCAATTAGGGGTCCTTGAGGGGAGGGGGGCTGGTACTGGTAATTAAGGTTATGTATAATTAAGAGTTTCAACAAAATTATCCAGGGTTAAAAAAAAATATTTTCAGTAATTTCGTTTAAAAATTTCAAATAGCATTCATTAAATACAACTTATCAGGTTTTGAATCAAAACCAGGTTTCAAGCCTTGGGTTCAGAAGCTGCCTCTGTGGAAGGCTGTGGGGGAACAGTGGAAGCATCTTCCCAGTTCAGGAAAGAACTTCCTGAGATGGAGGGGGTCTCTAGCCCTTTCTCCCCCTCCCCCCTCCTGAAAGGTAGCCTGGGCAGGCACCTGCCCAGGGAACCCCGTTTCTCTCAGCTCCTTTCTTAAAGTCATAGACAACATGGGCCATCAGTAGTTAGTAGGTGTTCATACTGCACCAACTTGTGACTCTGACCCAGACTGCGACGTGCCTTTCTACTTGAGGGCCACCTTTTGGCTTCCTGGGTGTTCCTGCCCGAATTTCTAGACCCCTCCACCTGGCCAAGAAATCCCCAGTGCAAGGTACTGTCCTTTTACTCTTCCCTTGCCCAACCTGGGCTCTCTGGAGGGCACACAGGTGGTCCTGCCCATCCTGGGTAGGGAAACCAAGGTGGTGGGTAACCTGCATTGTGAGTTGCTCTGCTTCTGTTCTGTATGGCAGGACCCACAAAATGCCTGTGGGTGTACTTTTCCCTCCCTCCCAGGTAGATGTGAGCTGGCCGGATCTCCTCCACCGGCCAAGGGAAGAGAAGGAAGGATCGTAGAACCTTGGAACCCCTCCTCCAGAGGTTAGAAGGTTTGAGAGCCTAGGAGCCTAGGCAGGTGCAGTAACTCATACTGTTGCGATCTGGTCAAGACCTTCGGGGTTTCTTAGTTAACTGCAGACTGTAGTTAGTTCCTTAGTGTTTTAGTTAATTAATTAATCAATTAATTAATTTAATGTGTCAGGGTTAAAGTATTTCACAATGCTTATCACGGCCTATTCGTAAAGGGCAGGTAGATTCCATGCATTATAACCTGTGAATTCAGCCGTCTGGCTTATCCCCCACTTGTCTGCAGATTGGAATTCTATTTGCTCAGGGCTGGACTCTTCCCCTCCAGGAAATGATCACACAGCTTCTCCTTCTCTGGCTATGGGTTCCCTCTCCAAGGGCAGATTCTAGGTAGCCAGTATTGACCAGGGATGGGCCTCCCCCTCCCCCCATCTTCTGCCAAGCACAAGTACAAAAACCTCACACAGAGGAGTGGAGCTGCCTGCTTACCCTACCCCTAAACTATCAGGGCAAAATCCACCTGTCTTCCTCAGGAAATTAGGGTGATACAGTACCCCATGCTGCTCCTGCTCCCCAGTAGACCCAAGCTGCAGGACTACACAGGGTCTCTGATATTGGTCGTTGTTCCTCAAGGCTGGGTGGGACCTCATGGCCAGAGCCACTGTGACCATTGTGGCCATTCTGCCCCAGAGTGCCCTCCACTCAGTGGTCCTGAACAAGGGATGGGTGGTCTCTCCCTGTTCTGACCACTCCCTGTTCTCAGATCCTGTGCTCTCTGGAGGTGCCTCTCACAAGAAAGAGGAACAATGAATGCCACAAGCAAGCTGGAGATAGGAATGCTGGCCACTTGAGAGACATATTTGTTTAATAGTTAACATTTTGTGTAAAAAAAAAAAAAAGAGGGGGGTGGGAAGGCAGATTCTGGTGAAGTGAAGGCTTTGCTTATTTTAAATCCACTATAACTATTTCTGTCCGTGAAAATTGGCTTAATTATATCAATGGAATGTTTCTTTTTAAATTCTGTATGCAATTAGTCCATCTTGCCGGCTGCAATTTATTTTAATAAAAAAATAAACCAGTGGTGTGTTCAGTTCCTCGTCCCCTGGGGACAAATGCGATTGGTGTGTTTAATTTCATTAAGTACAATGTGGCCTACTGGAAAAAAATGTCTGAAATCAGCTTTATGCAGCTTAAACACTGGCATTTGAAACAAATCATTATTGCATTAGCTGTCATACTGGTAATTCTAGAATCTAAGGGAAAAAATACATTATGGCTGTTTTTATAACCCTTTGCAAATACACTGTTAAAATAATTTATAATCATTTTAAAACATGGCCGGTCCTAGTGAATATTTCATCTCTAAATACGGGTCTGCATTCTCCCTGTGCACGTTCACACATCCAGGCTTGTGCCGCTCCCACCCGCAAGTGCTCATCCCTCAAAAGCTGAAGTGGTGGAGTCTGTGTTTAAAGGAGCCCTGATGAAATAAGGGCTTTTTTCATTGTGGCCGGAGGCCCAGGTTTGAGAGCGCAGGGTGTTGAGCAAAGTTATCTGAAAGCCAGTGCAGCCAGAGGGCACTCCGTGGGGGCAGTTAGCTCATTCAGCCTCCTGGCTTAGGTGGGAAGGAAAATTGGTACACATCTGTGTGGGCTTTTATAGGTATGGGATCAAAACTATCCACATCCTGTTTCTGAGTGGAGCAAGCAGGGCTTGCTCTGCTCACACTGGGTTCCTGTTTGGGAAAGCAAGTGAGGCACAATCCTCAATCACTGGCTTTCTCAGAGCAATATGAGGGTGCAGCCGAGTAAACTTGGTGAGGAAGTGATGCTGTTCAGTGGAAAACATCAGAAAATGGGGCTTACCTCTGGGGCAATGCTGTGCATGTGTGTACGCCTGTGTACTTTCATGCATGTGTGCTGGATCCTGGATCCACATTGCCTCTGTGAAAGTCTGAGTTTGCAGTTGCTGGGAGGGGTGATGGGTGACCCCGGTTCCTATTCTGCATGTAAGCAGAATCAGAGGGTCTTGGGGGGAGTGAGTGGGTGCCGGGTGAATGTGGGGGGCTCTTGAGGTTCTTGCTTCTTTTAGCTTCTGAGTTGTGTGTCCACTTCATACCAAGGCAGAGGCAGGAGAGCTGTGTTTCCAGGGGTGGTGGTTGTCCCTTTCTCTGCCCAGACAGTGCTGTGAGACATTGTCAGGAAAAAAGGTACCAGGTGATAGAGTAGGACATCAGGGAGCCAGGCTGCTGGGGTGTGAGGTTTCCCAGGCCTTGAGGATTCCATAGGTAATTCTATAGGCAATCTCACAGGGACCATCTCCTTGATGTTAAATTCCTTTCCCTCAGCCTCCTGATGTACCTAGATGGAGCCACACAGACTGTTTTTCCCCCCTGTAGAGAAACATATTCTATATGATTGTCAGTATTGATGGATTGGATAGGGCATATGGGGGGAGACACAGCCATCTCTCTGGCCCCTGGTAGGGCAGGCAGAGTGTCTGGGCTGTGTCTGGTGCTGGTCTCCCCCACACCCCTGGTTATGGGAGCAGTCCCTCCTGACGTGACCTCCATATGCCTGCAGTTTGCTTTCCAGTTGGAACACTGTTGAGCTGAGAAGAGAAACAAGTGGCTTTGTCTGCTTCCCTACTTTAGAAAGAATGACAAAGCTGAGCGCTTAGTACCAATATCAAAGCCTGGCCCAAGAAGCCCTAGAGGCTACCCATGAGGGTTCATGTGGACCCTGACTGGCTTCCCATGTCCCCACTGCACAGGCTTGGGGGAGAATGCTGTGGAGGCTTCCTTCTCTGCTTTCCTGTGCTGTGTGCGCGGTCTGTCCTGGGATCCCGAGCCTTATTGCAGCTAGGACTTGCCAGATACGAGGTGAGAATGCCTTAGAGAATAAGAGTCCGTTTTAACTTGGACGAAGTATCTGGATGTGTCTGACTCTGCCCTAAATACTTGAGCTCCTTTCCTCACTCAGAGAGGACTACCTTGAAGGATCCAGAAAGGTCTGGTGTATTGGTTTGGCCACTGCTTCTGCAAAGGAGTTGGGGGGGGTGGTGTGGTCATCAGGATCTCACTCAGATCTGTCAGAGAATCAGAAAGATATATATATTTTTTTCTGTCAGAAAATCAGAACGATATACAATATATTGCTAGCTTTCCTGTTTAGAAATGGGTTTGCCATTCTTCGACTTCCCTGGACTTTGAGGTCAGGCAGAGAGTGTAGACCACCACCCTCTCAGGACAGCTGTGAGTGAGAATAAAACCCGATCACACATTCGTGCATGCTTTGGGCCTCTCTATTCCAGCAGGGTCCTGCTCTGATTCTTGCCATTTAGCTGTGTCCTGAGACACAACATAGATCATTTGCTATTTCTTTCGGTTTTCCAACTCGGAGGCATGGGTGTCTGGGCCTGTCACGTACATGTGTGTGCAGAGGGGCTCACTGTGGTCAAAGCCACCTCCCTTTATCCCCCTACCTTCTCCTGTTACCTTTCCTTCTCAGCCAAACAAGCTTTCCAACATTACATCTGTCTTTTGGGCTGAAACAGCTGTTGGCATTTGCTAGCTCTTTCCTTATCAGAGGCCTCCCAGGTCCTGCAGGGGTGGCAACCTCTGGTTTGCTTTGGAAGCTCCGTCTTTCTAAGCTCCTATTCACCTTTCTTAGAAGCCCAGCACAAGGTCTGCTCAAAGGGTCTGCTTTGAGCTGGGCTCTAAACCTGGCTCACCTGGGGTTAGAGGACCTTCCCCTCTGTTCAGGAGTTCACTCAGAAAGACACTACCCTTCATTCAGGGTAACCTGTGCCAGGTACTGCCTTAGGGTTTGTGCTTCTGTGTTCAGTCTCCTCAGATGCGGAGAAGGCCTGAGTCAGACCAACAGCTTTGACCTACCTTGGCTGTCCTGTGGACCTTGTGCTGGTGGAGGATGCCTGGGTCCCGCCCTTCCATCACACTGGGAAAGCCAAAAGAGGAGGGCGGGAAGGAGGTTTGTTAGAGAACCTGGCTGGTTTTGTTGTAATGTGCTTCTCTAGCCCCTGGGCAGCAGGGCCTCAGCATCTCAGCAGAGAGCAGACTGGGTCAGTGAATGAAGAATTGGTCCTGAGAGTGATTGGGACTCTTTCCTGCGATGCTGTTTAATCCTGTGTCTATATTCACAAGCTGACAGTCGATATTACACCAAAATACGGATTTCCATAATAGATTCAGGTTGCTCCTTGCAGCCAGGTCTCTGAGGGAAAGGGGCATGAATTGAAAAGGCTCAGACATTTATATCTGCCCAATGGGCGGCCAGTCTCCTCAGAGAGACCCAGTCACATCAGTCCATAAAACATTTAAACAAAGACTGAAAATTACGCTCACCGGAGGAGCCGGAGTGGTGACCACAGAGAGACCACGCTGTCCCGGGGCAAAGAGGACGACACAGAACTACCTCAGAAAGCCTGGACATTAATCTCAGGCACCCTGTTGCCTCCTCTCTTCCTAGAGTCTCCATCAAAACCCCACATGGAGGAAAAGCCACATGGCGAGGTCCTGCACTGGGCTTAGAATTGATGTCTCCAGTGTGTGCTAGCCTGATGGCATCCCAGGCCACATTAGGAAGGGACAAAGCCTGCCCTTGAGTACCCTGGCCAGTCTGCTGGGTCAGCCCCAGGGTCAGCAATGGGGTCCTGGGTTGTCCGTATGCAGGCAATCAGCCTGCTTCCTACAGGTCCCGAGTCCCTTCTGGACACCAAAGAATATCTACTTATTTATACAGAATAGTATGGCTTCAGGTGGCAGCAGCCAGCAGAGAGATGGCCTGGCTTGTGAGATGGTGGAGTACCACTCCATTCTCTTTGCCACTTGCATGTCTGAGTCAGTGGCTCCATAGGACATTTCTGGCCTTTCTTCCAGATCTCTCCCAGCCTCTTATTCCTGGAACTGACACATTCCTGTAGTACCAGAGCATCAGAGTATCCTGCTAGCCAGAGTCAACAGTACTGGGGGGAGAAAAGTAGCCTCTAAAGTGGATCCTTCATGACCTGTCTCTGTACGGTGTGTCGTCACATCGGGTGTGTACATGCATGTGGCATGTCTGCACATACACGTGTGTACCGGGTCTGCAAGGTGTGGAGACAGTTGCCATCAGCAGCTGGTGCCAGGCCTGCTCCTAACTGCTTGGCAGCTGACTGTTGTGGGAGAAGAGAAGCCATGGGGATCTGTGAGTGAATATCTTTCTGCATGTCTGCAGGCCTGAGTGAAGCGAAGAGGAGATGGGGCTGTTTAGACAATCCTGGGCCTCTGGTGCTCACATTGAGAAAAATTAGGCCTCTTGAAAAATTACAGAATTATGCTGCCGGTGTCAGGTTGCGAGATAATGACGTGTCTCTGTGTGAAAATATTAAATTGCAATAACATGCCGTGTGAGTACCCCTTTGAATAGGGTATTCAGTTCCCAGCTCAGACTGAACATAAGCCAGTGACTGACAGAACACAAATGGTGTCATAAGGCACAGGGCGATTTACAGCTGGCCCTGGTCTTCTTGATCGGTCTTTCTATCTCAACCTTCCTCAACACCCTTTCTTTAAGACGCAACTCCACGATGATGCAGCTAATTATTTCGGAGGCAGATCAGTTTTTCCCTGGAAGTGATTCGGCATGACTTAGAACATAATGGCTGTGTCGCTGTGCTGGGTGGCGTCCTCAGACTGTCCAGAGTTCCTTATGGCATAGACGCTGCCACCGTCCATTTTGTGAAAATCCCCGAGGGCCTGCTTCTACTCCCGCAGCTTGCACAGCCAGCTGCTCTCTGGCAAGGCTGACTTGAGTTGGATTTAGTGCAGAGGTGCACACTATATGGCTTCTTCCAGGCAGGTGGCGAGGAGGAGGAGGACGACCCAGTGGAACCCGTGGGAGCCAGGCGTCCCCAGCGAAATCTGGAGCATTGATCCCTAATGCTCGAGACTTTTCAAGTCAGGTACATGAGAGTGCGCAGTGGAGGGGTAGCTTGGTGGCTCTGCACTTTTGGCTGAGTGCCCTTAAGATGAAAGTTCTGTAAACTGTAGAAAGTAAGTGCTCAGAAGCCTGGGCAGATAGCCCCAGGAGGCACTCTCCAGTTTCAGGACTGGGAATCAGAATTGCAAAGCAGAGGCCCAGAGTTTTAACTTTCCCTCCATCCTGAGGTGTTAATCTTACCTTCCCAAAGGTTAGGTAGAGCCCCTGAAAGCAGCAGCTTGGAATTGAATCTCATCTGCTAATGATGGTGGCAGCACACCCACTCTGCCCCCCAGCTGCACCTGGTTCCTGGCATTGGCAGCATCCATGGGGAACCCTTCTCTCTTGTCCCAGAGCTCTTGTTGCCCAGGGTTTTAGGTTCCCTCCATCTTGAACAGACTACCCTCATTCAAAGGGGAATGGGAGCTGGGGACTCTGGGGGGGGGTAGTAGGAGGTGAGGGGGCTGGTCTTGCTGCCCTAGAGAGTTTCCTTCCCTGGACCACCAGATACCCCTAGTCAGCCTCCCCCAGGATCTGGATAGGTGTGTGGTCTTACCTGACCTGTAGGGGGGGATGGATACATAGTAGTCTCCCATCTACATCTATGGGAAGGAGGAGGAGCCAGGGACAATCCCAACACGGCTGTGGTGGCCATGGCAGGCCAACTGAGTCTCCAGTGCCCTGATCTCATTTTGGTCACTAAGGAGTGGTCATAGAGTGTTCCAGGTACAGGGAAGGGAATTGGAGGCCCTCCAGGTCAGCTTGCCCCTACCTCCTCTGGCCCTCTACTGAATGTATAAAAGCAAAACCTAACACTAAGCACTCTTATGTCATGTCTTACCAGATGGCTCCAGGGCCAGGAGGCAAGACCTGGGGAAGAAGCCAAGCCTTGGCACCTGCTAGGCATGGGGAAGAGCCCTATGAATGTTGTCCCTAATTTCTATGCCATCTGCCATTCCAGTGACACCTCTGAGTTGAATCCACCACCTCCAGACTCACTGATGGTCCCTGACTTTACTTTCTGAACTCAACCCAGGGGCCACCACCTTGGTTGACCTTGGATCATATAATGAGAACTAGATAGACAGGCTGGAGGCTGGCCTTTGGGCCCTGGTGTGGTTGAGTAACTCCCATGTGATCAGGTGATGGTGGGCATAGAGGCCCGGCAGCCCCGCCCACCCCCAAGAGGATATGTTCTATTCTCCATGACATTTGGGATCTAATGGATGCCCCTATAGGGCTGGGTTAGCTTGACCTAACTCGGAAGGTCGGTGGCTAACTTTCTCCATCTGGACATGCCCTTAGGCCAGAAGCTCTGTTCACTTGCCGAGAACTTAAGGAGATAGACCCTCAACTATGGCTCCCAAGCAAGCTTTCGGTTTGATTGCTAGAGACAGAGCTCCAAGAATTCACCTTTCATCTTAGTACTTGCTTAGTTGGGAAATACTAGCCACAGCCCCAGGGCCCTCAGCCCTGCAGGTCACCACCTGGGTATTCTGCCTCCCCTGCTGGGTCAGAATACAGTGAGAGGCTCTAAGTCAGTGGGAATTTCTTCTTCCCCAGGGCCTTGAGCTGGTACTTCTAGGCAGCAAGGCATAGCTAGTGTCCCTTTCCTTCACCAGTGTGTAAAAGCCCAGACTCACCTCATCTGCCCTTCCTCCAGCAAGGAGGGGCACTGGGGCAGAGGGTGTGTGTGACTGAGCTGGTATCCCTGTATTCCTTAGAAGTGAAGTTCACATTCCCTTCTTCCTTCTTCCCCAGGAGCAGATGCTCGTCTCTGCCTCGGGCATGACCTATAGAACAATACAGAGGAAGCATGGCAGAAGCTTCAGAGGCCTGCATAGCAGTTGGCTCAGACAGAGCCTGGCTAGGCCCTGCCTGCTGTGATAATGGCCAGAACATTTGAGCAGTGCTTGTCCTCAGATGCCAGGTTGTCATTGTTTGCAGCTATTTTGGCTTTCTGGAATATTCTTTGGCTAAGGGAAGGTGTGTATGTATGCGTGTGCGTGTGACTGTATATGTGTGTTTGTGAGTGTGTGTGACTGTGTGTGTCTGCATATGTGAGTATGTCTGACTATGTGAGTGTATGAGTGACTGTGTGTGAGAGAGAGCATGTAACTGTGTGACTGTGTGTGTGTGTGTCTGTGTACTATGTGACTGTATGTGTGTTTGTGAGAGAGTGTAACTGTGTGAATGTGGGTGTGTGTGTTTATGTGTGAGTGTGTCTGACCATGTGTGAGTGTGTGTTGGTGTGTGTCTGTGTGTGAGTATGTGTTTGTGTATCTGACTGTGTGTGTGTGTGAGTGTGTCTGTATGTGAGTGTGTCTGTGTGTGAGTGTGAGTTTTTGTGTGGCTGTGTATGTGTGTGTACGTACAGAATTGGGGCACCTCCCTGAATTTCATGTCTGTGCTAACACACGTGAGCAAAAGCACTTGATGAGTAGAGTTCAAGGGGCAGAGTCTCCGGGACCATGCCATGGAGGATGCTCCACTAGCTGGTGCTTAGAAACCTAATGTCCTGTACCTGTGTTAGCTCTGCTCTGGCACGGAAGGAAACCTTGCAAGGCCACCATCCATGCTGTGGACAGTTGGCATGGGTGTGGGATTGGCAGGAAAGGCGTCATTGTTGGATTGGGATCCATCTCAGACAAGGTTCTTCATGCTTCCACAGAAGACCACAGGTGTCATGTCAGCCTTTTGCTGAGGTACAGCAGTTGCTCAGAAACACCCTGTACCAGGGCAGATGCCACTGTGTGGGAAAGTAGGTGGCCTTTAGCATCCCTGCAAGGAGGAGCAGGGCCCAGGGCTCTAGGCCTGCATCCTCCCTTCAGGGGTCACTTGTCATCTGTGTTCCAAGGGCTCAAGAGGGATGCTGGTGTTGCCTCTGTCCCCTCCACAGTCTCCCTCCTGGGCTTGTGTCATGCTTCAGGCTTACTATCTCCTTGGCAGTCAGTTTGTGTTCACACTTGTGCTCTTGTGAATGCTTGTACATGTAAGGCACATGTCAGCACATGTATCCACTACTGTGATGCATGCAAGGCACACCAGTGCACATAATGCTCAGAGTACCTTACAGAGACATAATGGTATGAACCTGACTCAGGAGACCATTCTGTCAAATGTACAGGGTTATTGTTCAGCGAGGGTCAGCCATTCCCAGGGTCTCCACACCCCCTAAGCTGTGGACAGAGCAAGAGGAGCTTCCTGAGGGAGATGGTGTTGGCATCTGTTGGGACATGATATGGGCCTTTCCCTCCTTTTTCCTCCTCTCATTACAGGGACCATGGTCTTGGGTGGGGGCTGGTTTGTTGAGGGGGCTGTCCTCCTCAATCACAGACCGATAGATCTGGTGTCAGACAGACCAAGCAGAGCACAGGGTTGCCTCTGACCCTTTCAAAGGGATATTCGATCTGAACCCTGGGGCCCAGTAAGAAGATTCCAGCAAACCCAAAGACTCCCGGCTGGAGAAAGCACTTTCCAGTGTCCAGACTCTGGCACGAGGCCCTTTGTGGGATTATCTGCCCCCCTGGGAGGCACGGAATGCCAGGGTGAGGGGCCATGGCAATGGAGAACTGTGCAGGCTGCCGATAAAGCAGGCTGCTTTCTGTGGCTGCTCTGTCTCCGAAACCTGAGGTGCAGCCCCAGAACGGAGGCCACCGTCCCAGGACATTTGAGCCAGGGAGGCACCGTCCACTCTGCACTTGCCCTTGGGAATTTGATTTGAAGCCACATCTGCCTCTACCCAAGGCTCTTGCCACCTGGAAAAAAAAATGGGTAGAAAGAGATCCAGATCCTCCCCGCCCTTGGCAGAATTTCATGTGATCACTGCCTCGGGCATCTCCTGGAGCATTGGAGCTGGGCTTGGTGGAGAGTGGACACTGTGGCCAGGGTGGGTCTATTCTTTTTTTGGGGGGGGAGGGCTATTCTTAAACTAGGGTTGGGAAGCCTAAGGGTCCTGGGTCAAGGATGCTAAGTGGAGAGGGGGCTTATGGGTCTTTGCCCATCAGGTTTCAGGGGCTGGCCGGAGCTATTCCTAACCATTGGTACCCCTCTTCTTTATCCCTCCATATCTGTCAGGGGTAGCTCAAGGCGTATGTAACCCCCAAGGCTGGTGCTCAGGACCCGACTATTTATCTGGACATGCCTGTGTACTGAAGCCTCAGGAAGAGAGGTGTTGCTGAGCCACCTGTACAATGGATCAGAAGCTGGGAGGTGCTTAGGGCTTGATAAAGATACAGTACCATGACCAGGCCTTTCTGGACCGGAATCATCTGTAGCTAAGAAGGCAGCTTTGTCTTACTGCCAGCAGGACCTGGGAATATCACAGAGGCTTGGCTTTCCCACTCACAGAGTGGCTACAAACCACAGCGAAGGACCCCTGGGAGCCCCCCATCCCCCAAACTACAGAGTGTCTGCTCTCAGTGTATTGCTGACAGTATGCATGCAGGCATAGGCTTGGGACGCAGGCACACTGGCTGGGATCCCTACACATCCTGCTTTAAGCTATGTGCCCCAAGAAACGAGCCTCCCAAATCTCTGTCTTCCCAAAGAGTGACAGATCACATGAGCTTGCCTCAAGGCAATCCTGTTCAGCGTCTAATTCAAGGGCTTGCACTTCTCCGGGAAGCCATGATGGAAGATTCAGCAGGTGCTCTCTAGTTGTCTCAGTTGACCTTTGAGGTCCTAGAGGGGGCAGGTGACAGAAGGTGTTGGGTCACATCCCTTCCTCCAAGGACTGCTGGAGCCTTGCACGCTCATTGCTACCTCCGGCCTGACAGGCTTTCTGGTGCTGTGTGTTTGTGCTTCACAGACATACAGCCATACTGACGAGTTATAGCTTTTTCAGAGTTCAGGCTCACTGCAGTGGCCACAGACCTGGTCACTCAGCCCGAGTGCGTGAACACCGGCCACCAAGGACCAGGTGAAGGGTATGCAACCTCTGTAGAAGCTGGCAGGGGGCCTTCTGCTGAGGTGTCTCCTCTGGCTCACACACCAGGTTCCATTGCTTTAGGGCAGAAAGATAGGTGGGAACCTGGTATTTTTGCAGGGCACTCGATGTTTGCTTTACCTTTTACATGCTACCAAGATGCTTTCCTGGAAAGGGTCTGGGCTGTCCCAGCCATGACCTAATGCAGCTCCATCTGCTGTCAGCTGTTCAGACCCTTGTGTCTCCACCTGCAGTTGCTGTTGAAGGCCAAGATCTCTCTATCTTCATCTCTGTTTCACGATGAAGGGAGGAATCCTAACATTCCCAGTCAGGACAGTAGCCTGGCTCTGTCGGGCATTTTTGGTTCACACAGAAGACTCTAGGCTAGCTGCAGTTGTGGGCATGCATACTTCCTCGGTCTCCTTGCCTCCATCCTCACCTACCTCTTTACCAGAGCACTCCCTGAGCTGAGCTTGTGCAGCCATGGCAGCCGTGGATGAATGAATGTCTCTTAGGGCTGTGATGCATACAAAGTGGGCACCTGATAAACCCAAGTTCAGGGTCCCGGTCCTCTACTTTGGGACTCTTTCAGTGGTGATTTTTTTTTCAACCACTGTTTCTTTTGCAGTGACTCAGTTATTTGAAACTGGGGAATAACTCTTGGCTCAATCCATCAGTGTTTGTTTTCCTTATTTCTATGAGTTATGGCTGCTAATTAGTCAAAAGCTCTGTAGAAATACGTCAGCCTTGGAGATTTCCACAAAAAAAAAAAAAAAAAAAAAAAAAAAACACCTTTCCGAAATTTCTTCGAGATAGATACGGCATTGATCATCTTCAGTGACAGGGGCTTTTAAAGGAGAAAAAGGAAAAATCTAAAATTCAAGGTCGTTCTCATGCCATACCCATGTGCTTGAAAGGGAAGCAAAAACTACCCCTGAAATACAGGTACGCTTCTGCCCTTCATCTTGAAAGCTCTGGTTTCTTGTTGGATGGCCTTGCACTCTGGGTGGGTGTTGGCCAGCCCCTCCTAGAGCCGTGGGCCCAGGCAGTCGAAGAGAGCCTAGATCGGGCGGGCAGCAGAGGGCGGAACCACAGAAGGACGTGGTCTTGGAGCCCGGTCTAACTGCTCTTGGCTGAGCCAGGCCTGGAAATAAACTTCCCATCTTAGGGTCAGGTCGGCAGACCCTTGCTAGTGCTCCCCAGGTAACTCAGCCACAAATGAGGAAATTCGCGTTTCTGGGGTTTCTGAGAGGCAGTTTGTAGGTCGGAGATGACCAAGTTTGATTCTTTTGTGTGCACGCATGAGTGCGTACGTGGGTGGGTGGGTGCGTGCGTGCGTCCTTAGTCTCAAACAACCTGTAAGCCCGGTTTCTTGAGCATCGTAAGCTTAGCATGTCTGACGATCGTACGAAATGCCCGGTGGTGGTTGCCATCTTTGGATTGTGTAGCCGTTCATGCGGTTTGCTCACTTGTTTATTTATCGAGTGACCTTCAGATGCCTTTGGAGAAGTCTCTGGTTATTGATAAATAATTTTTTCCCTCCTGGAAGTCATATGTATTGCGGTGGCTCTGGGCAGACCCTCCATTTTTGAGGATTAGACTGAATCCCTTCTTGGAACACCTGCTTTCCTTCCCCTGCCCCCAAACTTTCCTGCTCCCCAGCCTTCCCACCACATACTTTCTGTTGTCCGGATTCAGTTTAGTAATGCCTCTCTCTCCTTCCAAAGCCAGCCCTCAGTGTGGGGATCTATGAGCTTCTGCTCCTAGCAGTATTGTCTCCTTTATGGTTTTTTCTTTCTTTTTCCTCTGTTGGGTTGCTTGACCTCAGCCACTGCTCTGGGTACAGCAAGTCTGTGCTGGCGTTTCAGTTGGGAAATCTCTTCCTGGAGGCAGAGGTGGGGCTCTGGAGGCTGAATTCAGGCAGGAGCAAGGGGCCTGAGTCACTGGGCTTCGTCCTGAAACCAGCAAGGAAACCTCACCACCTTTCTACTCCATATGCCAAGTCAGAGAAAGGGGCCTAACTCTGAGCAACCCACAAGAGCAAAAAACCCCAGCAGGTTTGTTAACCCTTTGTGTTCGTTGTGTGTTTGACCCTTTGGTGGGGTAGCCCAGCATGTGGAAGGGAAATGTACCAGGGTGTTTCCCTTCCTGTGCTTCTTTGGGGTAAGAGAGGACAGAGGAAAAAAATGGAGGCTTAGGCCAGTGGCACCTGTCTGCTGCCTTCTGAGTCCTGTGTGGGGCAGGCAGCTCTATAGCTATTCACTAGATAGAGATGGGAGATGGTAGTTGCCCCCCTCCCCCTGCTGACTTGCCTTCTCTCCCTGCTCACAGGAGATCCATTTTCTAGTAAAGAACCCCAAGTCCACTCCTGGAAATACTCGGAAATTCGGGTGCTCCTAAGAATGGCCTGCTCAGCCGCTAGCCACCTACTTGCTAAGGGAATTCGCAAGCCAGGCAGAATGGAGGAGTGGGTTCTGATTAGCACAAGGACTACCTACAAGCTGGTTCCTGGCTAAGCCTTGCCAAGCATGGGTGTGGATTCCTGGTATTTTCCTACTCAGCCCTGAACCCGTGGACACTACAGTCACTTTCCCCAGGGCTGGAATCAAGCTGTTGAAAGATGCCAGGCCATCTGCCTGGAGAGACGGACACCCCTCAGCATAGCAGTCTGTTGTGTTCTTGTTGTGGAAAAGGAAAACCTGCCAAAGTGTCTCTAGTCCACAAAATGCATATTGTTCAGTTGGCCTTTTTGTGGGACGGCTTCCTCATTTAAACAGAAGTACTCCTGTGGACATGGGGCTCCTCGGTGGCTTGGTCATCATCAAAACATGTGATGAAGCCTCTATCTGTCCCCTGTGAATTCCCCATCCCTCAACTCCCCCAGATTCAGGACAAGTACATGAAGCTCAAGTTTCCCCACCTTCTCTGTGCTTTTTTTCCATTTAGTCAAAAGTGGAGGGGCCCAGAGTATTCTGGCTGCAGCATCGTTTAGAGCTAACCCATCAGACATATGCTCCGTACTGTCTGTGACCTGTCACCTCTCCCAGATTCTCTTCTTTGTTCGTTTATTCAGTGGCTGTTGAGGACCTACACCAGGGGGCTCTCCTCTCAAAATTCACTCCCCACCTTCCACACATATAAATGAGGTATAAACACTCTGCTTTTAGGGCTGAGGAAATGGTTCAGTGGGTAAAGTACTTACTCTGGCAAACAGCAGGACCTCAGTGTGCACTGCCAAGCACCATGTGAAGAAGCCTGGCGTGGCGGTGTATACTTGGAATCCTAACCCCCAGGAAGGCAGCAACAGGAGGGTCAGTAGGGCTTGCTGGCTAGCCAACTGAGCTGAATTAACTCCAGGTTCAGTGAGAGACTCTGCCTCAAAAAATGAGAGCAAAAGAAGACCCCAGATGTAGTTCTTTGATCTCTACACGAAATTCACACTTGTACATGCACTGACACATGTACACATGTACCACAGGAGTAGTACATACACACAGAGTCAAAACAAAACAAAAACAAAAAGCAACAAAAAAGAAACCTCAAAACGAAACAAAGCAAACACAATAGCAACAAAACCCAGTCTGCATTCAGTGGTTAGGCAAACCCAAGACCTGGGGGCACAGGGCTACCCCAGCCTGTGACACTGGGTGAGAACCCCGATTTTACACTAGCCACTACTCTTTGGGAGTCCTACTGGTACCACTTAACTCTGCTCACTTGCCTCATGGGGCAGGAGGGAAGAACACCAGCAAGGTTCCTGGAATCTGTCATCACACAAGGACACGGAGGATCCAAACTTAGCCAAGAATAGCCAGCCAAAGTTGAGGTGTAGTTAAGGACTGTGGTATCCCCCCGGAGCAGAGGCACTTCAGACAGAGTCTAGTTACCAGAGTCAAGTGTACGGTCTTACACATGTGTGTCTTCCCAGGCTGAGCCAAAGGCAGCCTAGGGCTCTAAAATTGGTCTGCATGTCCTGTCTACACCTGGTGGGCTCACTTCTGTTAGCTGGGTCCTTGGCATCCCTGCTCAGACCATGTAAGGAAACACTCAGGGTTTCCCAACGGCCACGGCTGTTGTTGCCCTCTCACTGAGAACGCTGGCAAACCTGGTTCCACCTTGGATGGATTTAGGTGAGCCTGCTTCTGGATCAGCTATCTGCCTGGAGAAGAGATATGTGCATCTCAGAATCCTTTATATCATACGTGTCCACATGTTGGGGAAACAATTGTCTGGTTTATTTCTTAAAAGACCAGAGTCCTATGGTTCTCTGAGGTGTGTGTGTCTCCCCTCTAAGAGACCAGACACCCACTCTGAGGACTATGCTGCTACATGTGACTCTCAGCTTTGAGTTGTGGCACAGAGCTGCCATCAGATATCCCAAACCCAGCCTAGCTAGCCCCACACTGATTCCAAAGCCCTCTCTGTCACTACCTGGGAGTCCTTTGCCTTTGGACTTCCTGAATACACATGAAAGCTACTGAGATCTTTCTTTGTGGCCCGAGAAGGAAAAGCAGATATCTGTTCAGATGTCAGAAGTGACTGAGCTTTCCCTGCTACTGGTGGGCATCTAGCTTCCACTAGAACTTGAAAAGACTTTTGAAACCTGCCTCTGAAGCTTGTGAGTGGGGGAGAGGGTGCTCCATCAGTCCCTGAGCATGGCCCCTAGTGAGACTGTGAGGAGAAGTGTCAGCTTCTAAAAGCAAACACAACTAATTCTCAAACCCATGTCTTGTGGGTGCTACAGACTGAGGCTACCCTGTTGGGACATGGAGAAGATTCAGGCTGTGGACAAGATAGACATTTGTTCTCTGTGGGTTTTAGAGACAGGGTTTCTCTGTGTAGCCATGGCTGTCCTGGAACTCACTCTGTACACCAGGCTGGCCTTGAACTCACAGAGATCCACCTGCTTCTGTTACCTGAGTGCTGGGATTAAAGGCGTGCGCCACCACTGCCAGGCTGACCTTTGTTCTCTACCTCTGGGGTAGAATACACCATTGGTATATCTCTAACATCCACTGTCTGTGATCTGTGAGTGGAAAGTAGTCCCCTCCCAGAACTGCTTGTACCTGGTGAGGGGCACATCTGCCTGCTGGCTGTGAGGCTCCAGTTTGGCAAGGATTGGTGTACTCTGGTTTTCACTGCTCTGAGCATGGGGACCAGAGTGGGAGCAGAAGCTGTTTCCACTAATCTCAAAAACTTCCGAGGCCTCAAGCCCAGGGCACTGGTGTGGCCTGACTTACGTTGTGGGTAACCGGACAGGAGACTGAGCTGCCATGGGGCTTCTGCTCGTGGTTCTCCATGGACTGTATAGCAGTCTCCCCTAGAACTCACTGCCCACTCCTGGTAGCAAGGGAACACAGAGCTTTTTGTTCCTTCTGTTCTGACAAGGACAGAGGACTGTTACCCTCTAACAACTTGTCTTTACCTCACTCTTCCAAAGTCCTGCTAGCTGACATCAAGAGTTGAGGGTGAAGAGCTGAATTTAGCTGAAGAGCCCAGTAGGGCCCAAGCCTGGCACTGTCTGAAAGCACAGACAAGGGCCCCACATCTGCTGACCTCCACATACACTTGAAGTGAGCTCTACACAGCCACACAGGTAGAAGAGCAGAGATGTAGCAGGAGCCTATGCTCCCTGTCCCTAGAGAATCTACTCAGTTAACCCATGTGGGACCCTGGAGGTGCTCTGAGGAAGCAGGTAAGACGTGAGAATGGTCCAGACTGAGCAGTATAGGAGGTCTTCATGTGCTCAGGACTCCAGGCACCCTGGCAGTGTCCTCCCTTGCGTCTCGGCGTCTCCAGGTATCTGCAGATACTCAGACTGGAGAGTCGAGGGAGTAAACATCTGCATTTAACAGCTGTGTTTCTGCTCAGAGAGGAGGGCTTCCAGCTTTGTACTATCCCTGTTCTCCCATGAAGAGGTGATTAGGCATGTGTAGGGAGGAGCCGGTCCCTGTCCATACCCAAGTAATGGGCCAAAAGTGCAGAAAGAGGGATTGAGAGCTTATAGGAGAGCTTGTGGGGGCCAGGCCTGTGCACCCCAACATACCTAAGCAGAGAGCAGGTGAGACAGAGAAGGATTCTCTGACAGCTTTCACCAAGCTCCAAGAACTTTGTAGAAGAAGGTCACCCCAGGTTTGTGGATTTCTGTGGTCCTGTGGCCAGGTGCTGTGTTTCAGGAAGTGCCAAGCAGAAGTGGAGGCTTTTGGCTAGTGACTTTGGTCTGGAGAGAGTGGTGGCTGTAGTCAGTGTGGTCTGTGGCTGCCGGTGACCCAGAAAATGAGCACTTGAGGGTGCAGGGTGGAGGGTGGCTGGTTGCCATGTCAGACTGAGCTGGCTGCAGGACTGGGGAATTCTGAGTAGATAGGAGCCAGCAGGCCATAAAGGCAGAAATGGGGAAGTGGCCACAAACAGTATGGAGTGAGAAGGGCATAAATCTGTATGCATCATGGCTGATCTGCCTTGCAGAGGAGAGGCTCTCTGAGTCAGTGGTGGGTCCCAAGCTCCCCACTCCAGGCCTGTAGGAAATGACCTGCCGTTCTTAGTGTGGTGTTGGAACCATGTTTGGCAGAGGTTTATTGTATAAGTAGGCATGTCCAGGAGAGCAGACTTTTGGGCCCCTTGAGACTCAATGCTGGACCTGGGATGTGATAGTACTTGCCTGTCACTTCCCCTGGGTGACTTCTCATGGACTACGATGGGGAGGTGACTTTCACACTGAGGAGACACAGAGCTTACTGGTATTAAGAGACTCGGTTGGAAAACATGGGCCATCCCCTGAGCTCTGTTCAAATGAACAGATCTGTGCAGAGGCTCATTGTTTCTGGGATTTGGCATAGCTGGGAGGTCAGGATCTCACAAGACCCTGTTGTTGGTGCCACATGGGCTCCAGGCAATGAGCCTCCAGTCTGGGAAGGAGGCAGGATTTTTTTCTGTCTTGGGTTTTTTTCTGTCTTCGCAGGTCTTCCCTGCGGTGGGTTATGCTGTGGAGGTCATAGATCTCAGGCTTTTGATCCAGCACCTTCTACTGCTGGGGATCAAAGGGACAGAGGCGAGGCTGATGGTCAGGGCTGCTGGGTGTCCTCTGATTCTTCAGATTCCTTCCCACAACAACATGAAATTCCCAGCCCCTGTCTTCTGCCCTTACTCTCTCCAGACATTGATGATGTTGGCACCCCAGGCACTGACTCCAGCCAGTTCTTACTGGCCAGCCTGGCTAAGGTGAGGAGACCCTTCATGCACTGGGTGGAGGAGGCTTGAGTGCCCCTTTCCACCTCTTGCCCAGAGTTGCTGATAGTCAGTCCGTTCAGTAGCTGGCTGGGTTTGGCATCTGGGGCTGTGGAAAAGGGAGAGTCACCTTAACTAATTAAAAACTATTTGGGGAGGGGTGTATCTGAGGCCCTCTACATCATGGCCTCAGTTCCCCCCCCCTTTTTTTTTCGAGACAGGGTTTCTCTGTGTAGCCCTGGCTGTCCTGGAACTCACTCTGTAGACCAGGCTGGCCTCGAACTCAGAAATCCACCTGTCTCTGCCTCCCAAGTGCTGGGATTAAAGGCATGCGCCACCACTGCCCGGCCCAATTTCCCCTCGGTGAACATGGGATGGTAGTATCTTTTCATAGAGTCAGGAGCTGGCACTCTTGAGTAAACCGGAACCTATTGGGAAGTAGAGCAGGCCTGTTCTCCAGGGAGAGGATGGAGATGGCGGAACTGAGGGAGTTGGGAGACAGCAAAAGGAGAGGCTGAGCTGACTGGCTTCCAGGGTCTGCTTCCCGTTCAAGATAGGCATGAGGGCTGACCAGTACAGCCTCGAAGCTGGTCCCAGGGCGGGGTGGGGGGATGAACTTTAAGGTTTCTGCTCAGCATGTGGGTTTGGGACAGAGCTTGGGGTTTGGCCTCATCCAGATAATCCTGGGACCCCTGTGTGCCATAGACAGCTTTGAACTTAGGCGTGGCAGGCAGGGATGCTTTGGGGGTCTGCTTGAGGCTTTGTCCAGCCCCATCTTCGCTGCAGGAATCTGCTCACTGTAGCTGATTTCACTACCCAGGGGTTCAGTGGAGGCTGCAGGGAATCAGAAGATTCCGAGCAGAGCAGGGGTGGGCTCTTCCCTCACTTTCTCCGGCATACCGAGAGTTTAAGGTCTTCTGGCTCAGGGTATCTACCATCCTGCAGAACTATGGGATTGCTTGCCCCCTCACTGCCCCTCAGCCAGTGTGTCTGGCGCCTATCCATTTGGGGTATGCAGTGGGCTCCCAGAAAGTCCCAGCTCCCTTAGAATTCTGAAAGGAAGGGACAGCAGCTCCCTGCTACCTCTCTGGTGCCTCTGTTTGGGTTCTCACCACAGTCCCTGTTTGGAGGTTCCCACGCTGTGGCCTCCTCCCTGTCTGACCTCCCTAGCCCAGACCCCCAGCTTCCTCCTCAGCTCCCACTCAGCTTTCTCGAAGTCCCTGGAGCTCTGTCTGCCTTGACTCTGCAGAGCTCAGGCCAAATTGGAACCACTGGGAAAGAATGAGGTCATGGGAGGGGCGGCTGGCCGTGCGTGCAGGCCAGAGGGTCTGTTTTTAGAACCGGTACCTCTAGGCTGAAGCTAGAAAAAAAAAACTCACAAAAGCCAGAGCTTCCCCTCTGCATAGCCCTGTTCCTCTTTTACCACATGGGCACCTGCCTTACCCAACCCCAGGTTCAGGGGCTCGTCGTGAGTTCCTTTAGGCCCCTTGGAGCTGCACATGGAAGGCTGACAGGCCGAGGAACAGGGACTCTCCCTCTCCTGGACCTTGATCCCAGGGCTGGCAGCTCTCTGGAGCTTCCAGAGCAGTGCAGATGGTGAATGGGCTGTGTGTGCCTGGCGATCAAGGTGGGTGTGCTTTTGGCTTTGGTTCTCCTCATTTTCCCTGGTGGGCCTTCTAGAAGCACCCAGAGGAGCCTCTTGAGTTTTCCTGCGGTGTTCCTTGCCAAGTACCCTTACTGAGGTGTCCGTCATGACTGTAGGAGTAGCTACAGTAAGGCTCCTTGGCCTTTAGATATTGTCTAATCCCTAACTTGCTTTTCATATTTTCCTGTGTGTGCATATGTATGTGTGTGTATGTATACACATGTGTATATATGTGTGTGTGTGCATGTATACATATGTGTATGTATGTGTGTATATGTATGTGTGTATATGTATGTGTGTGTATGTATGTATGTATATGTAGGTGAGTATATGTGAATGTCTGCATGTGTAAGTATGTATATTAATGTATATGTGTGTATATGTGTTCATGTATATATGTGTATGTATATGTGTTTATGTATATGTGTGTATGTGTGCATGCATGTATGTATGTGTATATATATGTATATGTGTGTATGTATGTGTATTTATATGCATGTGCATATACATGTGTATGTATATATGTGTATGTTTATGTATGTGTATGTATATGTGTATATGTATATGTGTGTTTGTATATGTATATGTATATATGTGTGTGTGTATATGTATTTATATGTGTGTGTGTGTGTAGTGTGTTTGTGTATCTGTGTGTCTGTGTGTGTTATCTTTGCTCCCTTGAGGTATTTCTTCCAAAAATACACTTTTTGGGTACTAGGTACATTATCAGCTTTTGGGATATGCACTTAGGATGTGTGTGCCCTTTGGGGATAGTGAATTGGAACTGAGGTCAAAAGCAGACCCATTTCTCAGGTAAAAAAGAGTCATTCAGAGAATTCCTGCACGAGTTGCTGAGGTCACAAAAGGCTAGGGGCAGGTCTGGAGACCCTTCCCATGGGTCAAAAAGGATATCAAGGCTCCATATAGGAGGGGCTTCAGGTGCTTTGAGCTCTTCGCTGGTTATGTGACCTTGGACATAGTTCCTGACCTCTCTGAGTGGATGATGTCCACCTGGTGGGACTAAGAGGCCACATGTTCAAAAGGACTGAAGATAACCCTGCATGATCTGGGCCTTTCCTAATGATAGCATCAGTAGTAGACAGGTAGTCATGTCTATGTCCTGACCTGTGTTCCAACTTGGGCAGAGCTAGCTGTACCTACTATGGGTTATTGGCTTTCAAGTCTATCCCCCCCTGCCTGCTTCTCACCTGATGTGCACAGTGCTAAGTTGAAGCTCAGGCCTTTCCAGTGTGCAGAGAGGGCTCTCCAGACCAAGATGTGACCATGTTGAAAGCTGACTGTGCCCTGAGTCAGGCTGGTCTTTGCTGCTGGTGGTGAGTACCCCATGAGTGGCATTGGTACCACTCTGCTGGATTCAGGTCCCTAACAGATGCATGGCTGTGGGGACAGAAATACCTTTGCAGACCTGCCATGCCTAGCCTCAGCTCAATGGGACTCTTCAAGGCTGTTGTCTCCCTGAGATGTCTCAGGGCCTGCTGTGCAGGCAAGGCTACCCTTACTGCCCACCTTGGGCTCCCAGAAATACTTGATGTATCTGGGCCAAGGGCTTATGTATCACCCTCACGCCAACTCCTTCTCATGTACTTTCCCCTCAGACTCCCTTCTGGAAAGCCTGGACTTGCCAAGAATAGGAGAGGAACCAGACCTCAGAGGGAAGAGTTGTTGCATCATTGGGCACAAATGGTCTTCAGGTGGCTACAAAGACGCTGAAGGGTCCAGCTTCTCCATTGGTTCTCATGCAGAACCATGGAAGGGAGGTATCTCTCCAGAGTGGGTGCCCATACTGGCCTTGTAAAAGGTATCTGATCTTCTACAGAGAGTAAACGTGCTTCTGAAACCCCAAGATACCCTGAATCCTAATGACACAAAAGGGCTCCTCAGCTGGTCTCAGAGCCCCTTTCTGCTTACCCGTCGGAGCTAACCACTCCATCATTCATACTCCAGGTCTATGCTAGGAATGGCGGATGCTGGACCTTTGTTAGCTTCTGTCCTGTGTCTTGACCCTGGGTCAATTCATCTGGGTGAATCGGAGGGAGGGACTGTATTCCTTCAAGGTTGAAACTGTCATCATCCCACCTAGAATTGGACAGAAGGTGTTTATCGAGTGCATGTTTGAACGTGAAGAGGTAGAAAAGGAACTGGCTAGCCAGGCAGTGGTGGCACACTCCTTTAATCCCAGCACTAGAGAAGCAGAGGCAGGCGGATTTCTGAGTTCGAGGCCAGCCTGGTCTACAGAGTGAGTTCCAGGACAGCCAGGGCTACACGGAGAAACCCTGTCTCGAAAAACAAAAACAAAAACAAACAAACAAACAAAAAAAAAAAAGAGAGAGAGAGAGAAGGAACTGGCTGTCCCTTCATGAGCAGGGAGGGTCAGCACCTTGCTGTGAGCCCCAGTTGGCACATCAGCAGCATATCAGGAGACATCATGAGTGCAGCTGCTTGTGAGTCAGGGCCTCATGCAGTGGGGATTCTGAAGTGGGATTTCTTGGGGTTTTCTCTTTGTCCCGTGTTGGACCCAGAATAAGGTAACTCCATGAGACCTTTACTGTATGGACTCAGGGAAATCTGGGCATAGCCTGGTCCTCTCAATCTGGAGCCCTGGGTCCCCAGAGCTTTCAAAATGCCTTGAAAGTGTAGGTGATGCTCCCCCCTCCCCCATCCCACAATGGGGCTTCTCAAGGGATCCAAAGAGATAGATCTAGATGTTTCTCAGTTCAATTTTTTCATTAAACAGCTTGGTGGGCAGTGGGGACTGGGGGTGGACCTATGCACTGTAGAGTCATTCACTTGACACTGGCTCCCGGTCACAGGGGGTTAGAAGATCATGAGCTTTAGTACTAATTCTGCTATAGCTGTTCCTTGGTTTTTCCTGGTGCCCTAAAACGTCCTAAGTGTATCCTAGGAGATGGACCTCTAACTTCAGACCTCTGAAGCCCTGCGGACCTAGGACACAGAAACCTACCCCTGAGTTCAGAGAGAACTTAGGAGCATGCTCACTCCTATACCCCAGATGGATTTGTAGGAAATGGGCTTCAGTTGATGTTTATTTTTTTTAAAGAGTGTACATAGAAGATCTCTCTATGTAGTCTTAGCTGACCCAGAACGTCTATGTAGAACAGCATGGCTTTAGATTTACAGTGATTCACCTGCCTCTGCCTCTTGAGTGCTGGGATTAAAGACACGCCTACCAGAGCTGGCTTAGTGAATGTTTGAAAATGGGGGTGATAGTGGAGAGATAGAGCAGCAGTTAGGAGCACTTCCTGCTCTTGCAGAGGACTGGGATTTGGTTCCTAGTATCCACATGACAGCTCACAACTATCCATAACTTAACGTTCCAGAGGATCTGATGCCCTCTCCTGGTCTTCTTGGGCACTACACACATACCACACATACATACATGCAGGCAAACACATAAACACATGAAACACTATTTAAAAAAATTGTAACAAAAAAAGAAAGAAAATCTTCCCACCACCCTCCAAACAAGAGGAAGCCGGTATTTTCTACAGCATGAATGACTAAGGGGAGGCAGGCCAGATAGGGGCTCCTCACTTCTAACCAAGTCTTTACCTTATTATCAGGGTAGTAGTAGACAACCCCACAGAATACAAATGAAGCCAGGAGCCGACAGAAGGCGGTTTGCTTGGGGACCCTAGAAATAACAGCCTGCTGGTCCAGTTAGGTGGCTCTTAGAAGGGGGATCTCCTGGGCTCTCAGACACCAGGGTGCTTGCTCTCCTGAACTCTGCCCTCTGAGGGACCTGTTTCCAGATTGCTGCCTAGTGTTGCCCTGTGGGTCTCTAAAGAAATGAATACAGTCATCTTTGGCCCCAGCAGGAAGGACATTTGTGGAGTTAGCTTTGCTTCCTTCTCTGTTGTTCTGCCCCATTCTAATTGAGAAGTCTGGGAGAGCTAGATAGGACCTCAGTCCTGGCAACTGCTAGGCTTCTGCTAGAGCCATCCCCCACTGCTCTTTGGATCAGGGGCCTAGGCAGTCTTGGTCCTCTCCTTGTTCCTGTCAGTTCCTGTCTCCAGTTGCTTTCTTGGGGGTATAGTTAGAAGTTGTTCTGTTCCTTAAGCTGGTCCTCTGATTGTCATGTCATTTCAGGTGTGTGGAGAAAGGGGCCTTTGGAAAGTGGGGACCAGAACAGGGCACCCCTGCCCAATCAGAGACTTGGGATGGCTAGACATGTGTGATTGGGGTAGACATGAGTGATTGGCCTTTTGAGCATCTTTTCGGGGGCACTTCAGGCATGTCTGGAGTTAAGTTTCTGGGGTAGCTGTGTAGAGAGCTCTTCTTGCCTCTTGTGCAATCAAGGTGTGGGCCTGGGTCAGCTCAGCAGCTCAGTAGGCCTGGACAAGGCTGTGGACAGAAGCTACATCCCTACTTGACCACCAGACCTTATTTTTGCCTGTTCATGGGATAGGCTGGAAGTAGGCTTTGGGCCGTTGTTTCTAACACTGTGAGTTGAGCCGTGCAGATCTGGAATTTGAGTCAGACGCCCAGCCTCAAGAGTGACCAGCGTGAAGGAAGCCCAGCTGCCCCAGTAGAGGAAGACTGTCTATGATGGGAGCAGATATCTCACAGGAGCCTGAACCCCATTCTGGAGGAACTTTGGAAGCATGACACAAGAAAGAACTTTAAGGTTGGCAAGACAGTGGCCAGGGAACAGGACCAAGCCTATGTGCTTACCAGGGCCCTAAACAGCACCAACTATTCTCTGGACAAATATTTTTAGTTTGTAAACAAACTTTTAAAGAAGAAAGTTGCATCCTCTGAGATGAGATCAGATCCTGAGAAGCAGCCAGGTGCTGAAGCACATGTCTAGAATCATAATCCTCTCAGGAGAGACAGGAGACAGGAGAGCCCTCAAAGTATGCAGTATTGGACAAGAGACCCTGTCTCAAACAAGATGGAAATTGACTAATACCCAAGGATGACCTGCGACCTGCGACCTCTGACCCGCTCACAGCATACAGGCACACATCAAGCACACAGGAAGATTTTTAAAAATAAGGTTTACTTGTTTGTTTTATGTACGTATGCTGTCGCTGTCTTCAGACAGGCCAGAAGAGGGCATCAGATCCCATTACAGATGGTTGTGAGCCACCAATGTGGTGGCTGGGAATTCACCTTGGAACCTTTGGAAGAGCAGTCAGTGCTCTTAACTTCTGAGCCAGCTTTCCAGCTCCACAGGAAGATTTTCAAAAAGAGGAAATCCTTGTTTTCTTCTAAATACATGCTCATCAAACGAAACTCCCACTCTGTATTTTGACCCTCTTTTATGGGTTTTAGATTTTAGAGTAGACAGTCTTCCTAGATGGCAGCTAAGTGGAGAGGTCTCAGTCTTGGCCTCTCCAATCCTACAGGGTGGTGATCGCTGCAGACTTGGGTTTTCCCAGGGGTGTGAACAGCTGAGGATTCTGTTTTTGACATGAACAGGACGGAGTCTGACCCCTACAACTTGCCTCTGAAAGTTAGTTGCTGTGTCAAATCCTAGTGTATCTGGTGATGGAATGAGGTCCTCCCAGCCGGCTTCAGAGTAGACTTCTGCTCCGAGACAAGGTTGTGAAGGAGAGGGAGGAACTTTAGGGACAGCTGGGCAGGCGCATCTGTCTTTGGGGGAGGGATCCATGTTTGATTTAGAGTCACCCTTTGGAGTTTCCCTTCCATGTGATAATATGAACAGGCTCTTACACGTCAGCTGCTTTGGTTTCTGTAGTCAGGTTACCTCTGTACTGTGTCCCAAGGATTGGCCATTCCTACATCTCTGGTCAGAGCTCGGATCCAGGAGGTAGGATTTTTCAGGGCTTGAGAACACAGTAGCCGCCTGAGCTGAGCCTGCTGGGAGCAGAAGTGGACTATGGGGTTCTGCAGAGCATGTTTCCGGGACCCATGTTGGGGCTGTGTGCAGAGGCTTTGCAGGTGGATGAGTGGGGTGGGGAGTGGTCTATAGAGGCCGGATTCCGGAGATCCAATGGCTTGAATGCCCTGTGGGCTGCAGCCATATGCTGAAGGAGAGTTGGTGTTCAGGACCCTACTGAAGAGCATCTGGCAAGGAAGATGTAACAGAGATTCCAAACTCCAAGTGGAAACTGAGTCACACCAGCAGTGTGCGTGGTTCCCACATGCTCTCCACAATTACTTCTGTGAAAACTAGCAGACAGCATAGCCTTGGCAATGGATTACCAATGCTTCTGTAGACCAGTTGCAGCTCTCCTTCCACAGACAAGTCCTCTGCAGGGTCCTAAAGTATCACATGGGCCTGGAGAGCCAAACCATGTTTTCCTGTGAGACCCTCAGAACAGTTTCCCCACCTCCTTCCACGTTCCTGGATCCCTTTTAGCTGCAAGGAATAAGATGCCTCATGTGATATTTCTGGGCTGGAAAGATGGGTGAGCATCCTTCTGTGAAGTGTTGATTGGTTTTCTTCAGGCATCCATGGTAGACTCTGAGCATCTGAAGTCTTGCCTGAAGTACCCTCGGGTGGTAGAAGGTGGGGAGAAGAAAATCACTGTGGTGACAGGTCACAGAGACTCTGCTGACACCACTCCAGGAGGTGAAGACCAAGTCTTGAGGGTCAAGGGGAGGGTTAGCTTCAAGATACCTAGTCACCTGCTTGACATTCTGACCTCACTTCAAGGGGGGCAGGACAGGTGATGTCTTAAGCAGCAGGAGCTGCTGCTCCCTCATGGGAGAAGCAGTTGGTGTTGAGGGACATGACTCTCTCTCATGGCTGGCACCTTGTGAGGCACAGGGGACCTCCTTGCTGTGTCCCTTGATATGCTGAGATGAGTTAGCTTGGCTCTCTCCTCCCCACAGCCCTGGGCGGAGGAGCAAACACTTCCTTGAGAGATAGTGGCTTCCATCCAACACGCACCTCGGCTAATCAGCAGCCATCGTGGGAAAGCTGCGATGAGGGCCCGAGAAGCAGCGCATTGTCTGGGTGAGATTAAAGCCCCAGGGCTGTATTGTCTGGCCAGGGGATAAATCTTCGTGCTGTCAGTCAGGCACTGAATTAAATTCCCCCTTGATTCTAAAGGGCTTATCTGTGCTGAATGGGCAGCCGCACCACAAGGCCGAGTGGACGTCCAGGCACCTTCCAAACGGCTGGGGGAGCAGCGGCCGTCGGGGAAGCCAAGGCCGGCAGCTGGTGAGGCCTCAGCAATCCTGGCAGAAAAGAGTGGGCTCAATTTGAGTCTATCCATCATCTGCCCCCAAGTAACTCACACAGAGAAGCCTAGAGCCAGTGGAGATATCTGCCGTAGGCATGTGGAATAAAGCACTCTCCCTGCAGAACAGTAGTAGAGGACAGTAGCGAGCCCTGAGTCTAAGCTCAAGAGTGCTAACTTAGTTCAAAGACAAGATCTGGGCCTTTCTTTGTCTGATGACGTCAGTATCAGAGCAAAGCTGGGAAATTGCCTCATTCTGCTCTCTCCAGTCTCCCACAGCCTGGCCAGACCCAGCAGTGGAGCTGTAGACTGGGTACCATCTCCGCTGGCCAGGCAATGTAACCCTTCTCCGTGCTTCATGGGAGGAAGGACAAGTATCCAGCGGTTTCCTGGAACTTGGGCACAGTGGGACATCATTTAAGTAGAAACTCAATACACAGAGGAGTCAGAGGAAGAGTTGGGAAGGACCTCCAGCTGGACCAGAGGCTTGGGAGTCTTTTCTAATACTTCTAGGACCCATGGTCACAGTCAGAGAACACTCAGCTCAGAGCAAGTAGACAGTGAGTCCATGACACAGACGTAGTCAGGTGTAGAGAGGCCAGGCCAGCAGGATAGGAGTGAATCTTAGCTGGCTTTAGCTATTCCCTCTGTGTTGTTCTTGGGGGGTGGGGGGGGGTGGTATAACCCAGCCTACGTACACACAGAATCACCAGGATGGACAAATGTCCAAAAAAGGAAGCTGAGGGAACAGAGATTGTCCTGGAAGATAATAATCCAGGATGTGTAGCAATTGAAGACCTTAGTAGCTCTCCAAGACTACCCTGAGCCCTGAGGGGCATTCAGGACCCCTCTGACCACACTGGGTTTAGATACAAAGCAGATTTTGACCTTGTCTGTGCTGTGTGTGGAGCTTTCCCCTGACCTGGGGTTTAACACAGGTGGGTAAAAACTTCTAGCTAAGAAGATAGCTAATTGTCCTTTGGAAGCATCCAAAATGCTTCTGTTATTCTAGTGGTGTTATTAATAAGTATTAATCTAATACTTCTAGCTAAGAAAATGCTAATTATTGTTTGGAAGGATTTGAAATGCTTTCAGGTTTGGTTGTTACTGGTCTCTCGGCATATCCAAGGTGGAACCAGAGCTTATTGAGAATAGGAGCCAAGGGCAGAGCCTACCCTGGGACCCTGCAAGACTCTATAGCAGTGGTTTCCAACCTGTGGGTTGCGACCCCTTGGGGTTGACGGCCCTTTCGCAGATGTTGCCTAAGACCATCGGAAGGCACAGATACTTATGTTATGATTCATAATGGTAGCAAAGAAAATAATTTTATGGTTGGGGTCACCACACACGAGGAACAGCATTAAAGGGTCGCAGCGTTAGGAAGGTTGAGAACTGCTGCTCTAGAGAGTCAGGAATGCTGGGCTCCTGTCCAGCTGGCTGCTAGTCTCTCTGAGGAGGTACAGAGGCAGAGGCGATTCTGCGCTTTGTGAGTTACCCTGTTTCTCCACAGACAACGGTGATTGAGTGTGTCTAAACACACTTACTGAAGATATCAGACATCTTCAGATGGGACAGAGGTGCCAGTGTGAATTCTGAGCATTCTAGGATGGGGTAGGAATAGGCTGAGCATGTCCTTCTCTTCCATGGCCTGCCTTGGGACTGTGGTGGGACCACGGGAGATCCTGCCTTTCACCTTCATGCTCATAGCTGGGAATGTATCGATTTAGGGATTTATTGTGTTAAGTCCTGGAGGCTGAAGTCTTAAGATTAAGATATGGTGGCTCTGTTTCCTGAGACGACTCTGCTTGGCTTATAATGGCGCCCTGTGTCCTATGGTGGTTGCTTCCTCTCATCTGTGTCCTGAGCTTCTGTTCTTGCAAACACATGAGTCCCTACCTAAAGATCATGTCATCACTCATGTAAATACCTCCTCTCTAAACAGTCACTTGCTTGGATATTGAGGATTAGGGCTTCAACACAGGAGTTTTGGGGAGCACAACCCAACCATGCTGGCCTCTGCTGTATAGATAGCCACCTTTGTCTATAACTGTCTTAACACAACCTCCATCTCCAAAAATCACTGGCAAAGAGCCTGTAGGGCAGTGCAGAATACCGTGGGTGGGGACCTAGGTCATCTGAGCATCCGAGCATCCCAGGGATGGGGGTACTAGGAAGAGCAAGAAAGCTGTAGTCAACCCCCACAAATTTCCTGAAAGGGTCCAACCGACTTCAAAGAGAAGCAGGCCTGCAGCCCGGAAGCATCTGAGGTCTGAGGAAATCAGTGCTGCTCTGGAGTGCACAATTTTTTCCCATTTTGTGGGGTTGATCCTTTTCAATAAGATTTCAAGGCAGTGAAATCAACAGGCCCCGGGAAATTTGCATAAGGCTACTTAACAGCAATTCTGTCTTTTTTTTTTTTCCTTAAAGAAATAAACAAATCCACAACTCCCCATCCTTTGGGCGGGACGACCCTGGGAGTTAACAGTTCAGACCTTTACAATTTTTTAAAACCCAACAGCTTTCCATAACAAAGGGCAAAATTCACAAACAAATTACCTTCCTCTCTGCTCCTGGCCTGGTGTTGATAACACAGTTAGGCCACCACTGAATGGTGATCCCCACAGAGGCAGGTCCCCCAAGGTCTGCAGAGAACAGCGTGGCTTGGGATGTAAGTGTGCACTTTGCCCCTGCCACTCTTTTCAAGACTCCAGCTAACAAATGGCATTGTGGGAAACAGGGAGGGAGACTAGGCAGAGACAGGCAGGAGCTGCTGTCCTTGTTGAACGGTCCTGGAAGAGACTAGAAGACAAGTGCATCATGGGTAGACTTCGTAGGTGTCCCTGTGTGCACACAGCCCAGGGCAAGACAGGGTTTTAGGACAAGACAGGCCTCTCCAGCAGTCAGTGCCCCTGGGACCTGCTTCTAGAGACTTAAGAAGACTTATGCTCAAACTGGTCTTTAAGCAACCCTGAGCCCAGTGAGGACAAGAAACCAAGAAGCCCAGACAAGTGAGAGGGCTGAGATGTACCTCTCAAAATTCCTGGGAGCTCAGTCAGAGGGAGGGCCTAGGGATTCTGACCCCTAGGTCCTCTCCATGCAGAACATCCTGGCTTTCACACCCAGTGAAGCCATCTTCAGTTGGGACCCATAATCCCTCTCCCATGTGTCCTCTTTCTAGCTGAGCATTTCTGTGCTGTGGTCATTCTCACCAAAGGACAGTGACGGCTGAGGGGTAGGGATGATTTTCGTGTTCCTCCCAGCTCCTAGCAGCTTCTGGTCTGTTTGTACTCAATATATGGATGAAGGATGCTCACCAAGATGAGAGGACACATATTGGAAGACAGGGCCCTGGCAGTCAGGGGCAGGTCAGAGCAGTATTACCTGAGGGGTCCGGTTAAGAATGCCTGGGAGGTAGGAAATTTAGGGCCCTTCCCAAAGAGCCAGCCCTCTCACATGCAAAGGAAGTGAGTCTTCCCTAGGGGGAGGGGCCTCTGCTGCACATCAATCTATTGAAGGATTCGGCTGGACCTTGAGGTCAAGAGCCAGCCAGCCTGTTCTGGCTTTCTTTTTGGCGACGGGTCTCAAAGGTCAGGACCCTCTCTCACACACACACCAGTGTGCAGCAGAGATAGTGTTGTGGCGAACCTGGTTCTTAGACCTGACCGAAGGGACCGTTTAGACAGTCATCCCTCTGGATCCCAAAGGGTTAAGGAGCAAGTGCCGGGGCTTTGTTCAGGGGCATCTCCTCAGATGTTAACCTACAGCCTGTCCCCAATCCCTTCCTTATGACTGTGATTAGTGTTACGAGGATGAATAGGCCCTCGGATTCCTATGGTAACCTTCAGAATGCATTCCTTGGGCGGGCTCTGCTTCCAACAGTAATTACATTCCTAACTCAGGCCCAAACAGCATGCTAATTAGCTGCTCGGGAGCCTGGCTTCAGGTCCCTGAGAAAGGGGCCAGAGGAGGCCACTTCTGTTTACAAGATCCTTCTCCTTCTCTTCCTCATATAAGACAGGACTCTGGGAGATGCCCAGGGCAGCAGGGTCAGTCTACAGGGCGGCACAGCACCAAAGCCTCCCACAAAGCCTCGGTGACTCCGAGGTCATTTCTTAGTGACCTCGGAAATCACCTTGACCGTGCCCTTAGGGTGTAAGGGTCTACACAAGGCCTACCCAGCCTCTAACGCCAGGAGTTACTGTCTGCCGGTTTTCTGATGACAGATCCCCCGGGATGCAGGGCCCAGAGCCAAGAAGGGACTGGAGTAAGACCCCTCTTGGCCCAGTGAGTCTCTTTCCAAGGGGTGCCAGCCCCATTCCTCACTTAGCACGTTGACTCAGCCATGTTGGCTAAGCCAGGGGCACAGAGAGCTCATCCTCTGGGGTGAACAGCCCTAGCTGACAGAAAGCCAGGGTGGCAACTGCTTGTGTGAGAGGCAGGCAGTATTTGCAGACACGAGATTGGCTCTTCAGATAAGTTGGGGTAGGGGAGCATTTTGTCTGGAACCTGAAGAGAGAACACAGGATATAAGAGGCAGGAGCCAGTATGACAGAGTAGGAGATACAGCCTGGGGTTCACTGAGAGCCTGGTACCTCCAGAAAGGAATGCTGGCCATCTGTGAAGGCAGGAAAGGGTGAAGGGTGGGGGTCCGAATAGAGGGCCTTTGGCGTGTGCCAGGTAGACCTGCCTTGTGCCAGGTGTTAGGGAGGAGTGGTCTTCAGCAAGGGAGGAGCATGAATCAAGTTCCATTTGTGGAGTGAAATAGGTGGAGCTCCTGCCAGGTCCTGGGGTACCAGGAAGGGGCAGAGGCTGGGATACTATGGGAGGGCAGGACACTGAATGGCAGGAAATGTTGGTGGGGTGTACAGAGGGACCTGCTTCTTATTCCTGAATACCAGTCGATGGCCAGAATTGACTCAGGAAGGGGACATGTTTGCTGAGCTGCAGGGCCCAAGTGATCATCAGGGTGGTGGTACTGCCCATTGCTGGGCCTCCATAGGTGGGCAGCAGGCCTATAATAGGCCAGCTCTGGCCCAGCAGGTGCTGTTTCCTACTGGACAGGCACAGCCCCAGTGAATGCTTATTCTGTGCAGCATAGCCTTCCTCCCTGTCCCTCAGGGTGAGGACAGTGGGTATCACTGAGTATTGGTGTCTTTTGTTGCCCTGACCTCAGAAGAGTACCCAGGCCATGATTTCTGTTGCTCAGAGGTGTGGAGGGATGGCCTCTCCCTGTGCTGTGTGTACAAGAACCACACTGGTTCCTTCCAGCTTTGCCCCTGCTGGTGTTTTGGACTGCTGATCTTGGGGACCAGTCTGGTAGGTTGCAGATGGCTTGGCCTACATGCAGCGATGGGGGCTGTGGCTCCTACCTCAAGTAGCTAGGCCCCAAGGAGCCCGGACTCGTGATTCTGCACCCAGGTGGTTTAGCGTATGGGGCTTAAGGAAGGATTAGCAGGCTCAGGATCTGGAAGCCAGCGGATCCTCGGTGTCAGTCTGCACTGCTAATTTACTGTAAATAGAGCAATCTCTTAAGTATATATCATTTAATGCTCGGCAGGGAGCCCACAGATCTCCCTGACAGCAGTCTCTTCTCATCACACCTGCTGGTTAACTTCTCTGGTCTCAGCCTATTTCCCTGTGGCAGTATTTGTGGTGAGCCTCTGAGGCTAACACAGTAATTATGGAAGGCACACTGGATAGATTCTCGGCTCCTATTGTCCTCTCCTGCCCGACTAACACCTTGGCACCACCTTCTCTTGTTAGGGAGACACATGATCCCTGAGAACTCTGCTGGCCAAGTGTGGGCCACCTCCTCAGGGTGCCTGCCCCTGTTCCTAGGTCTTGATTCCTTCTTCAGTTCAGCCAAGGTTAGGTCTTACTCAGTTTGTCATCTACCAAGCTCCTCATGCAGTGGCCACTGCAGGTCCAGCCTGGTGCTGGGCCCTCTTGGGTGGTCTACACAGAGTGCAGGTCAACTTAAACAAAATCTGAGGCTCCTGTCTGAGAGGCAGATGGTTGGGGAGCAGCTTCCGTGTGACTGGTGACAGGAAGCAAAGAATGAGCCATACATCTCTGATCATGACAAACTTTTGAGTTGGGGGCTCTTACCATCCTGATTTTATGGCCTGGTTTTACAGTCGAGGCACACTGAGTCATGCTAGGCAGGCAAAACAGCTCTGAGCTACATTCTCAGATTAAGTTTTGATTTTTCTGCCGTCAGAGTTCTTACTCTGTCTACGGTGAACGTGAGATCTAGCTGTGTGTGAATTTGTTTGTGGTGTCGGAATCTAGCCCAGCCGTTGGAGTGTGATCACCACTTACTAGTGACAGGCTGATGGGTGTGTGTGTGTACTGTGTCACTGAGAGTGGAGGTCCCGAGAGACCATGGTATGGCTGTTACTTGAACTCAGAGTAACACACATACAGACTGGCTCTGGACTCACTGATCTGGAAGCCACAGTGTAGCTAGCTCAGGCCTTGGCTCCAAAGCAGTTTGATGCCATTATAAGCCTAAGGACAGAGTACAAGATGCCAAGCCCCATGGACTTAAGCCCCGTGGATGGAGACAGTGACGCTGATGTTGCTCCAGCATGGCTTCTTCCAGAAAGAATTGAAAATAGAAAAAGGCAAAAGAAAGACATGTCAAAAACAGGTGTGTCTGCGAATCCATGCTAGGCCGGAGGTGGAGTGGACCCTGGAGGGAGAATTTTTTAGAATTTCTAGAGAGTTTTCTTGGGAATGCTTCTTTCCCTGGCATTTTTTTTAAAAACAGATGAATAGGCTGCTAGCATCTTCAGCTGGACGAAAACCCGCAGATTCCAGCATCTGTTTATTGTCAGTATGGTTTGCCATTGGTGAAGGGAGGTAGGCCATCTCATGCCACCAAGGACATTGGCTCTGCCTTCTTCCCCATGTGTGGCTCAGAGCAGATACAGAATAAATTCTCTCCAGAGTGCTCAGAGATCAGGTGGCTTTTAATGATGATCTGGTACTCAGAGCTCACAGAGGCCCTAGTGAGGCATCCCATGCATCAGGGAAAGCGAGGCACGGCTTGGAATTCATTGAAAGGCTGTGTGTACTCTGGTGAGGTGGTCCCCAGTGAACAGCTTTGGCCTCAGTGGAAGCAGTGTCGGGGTAGGTGTGGGGGGATTGGAAGGTTCCCTCTTACCTGTCATTGACGAAGAAATCTGTCATCCTACCGCTGGGGCCGGTAGGATCTCAGGTCTTTTTGTGCTTCTTGTTCCTGTGGACCAGAAGCAGTCATCATTTACACAACAATGCTCATCTTATGCTTTGCAGGGAGTTTCAGGAATGTGTTGCCTACAGGTAAAGGGTCTTCCTAGGTCATGGCCTGATCTCTGCACATAGAAGAAGCTCCAGCTAGGGTCTTTAGACATTCTCTAGGGTATTAAGAACCCCCTCTCCCAGGCCCCATTTATCAGTCTTTTCTCTTTCCATTGCTCTGGCTGAGGAGGAAAGAAGCCAAGGCATCTGGGAGTCCTAAGGGACATGGAGTCTGGGCAAAAGGTAAAATGAGGAAATCCATCTTCTGGGGTTTCAACAATTCTGTCCCACTTCTGTATCCAAAAGGCTTCACAAAGCTTGGGCAGCCTCAGAGAAGAGGGGTTCATTTCATAAAGGTTGGGCAGACAGCAGCCTCCCTGGATGCCGACCCTCTAGACTACTGAATCCCTGGGAACAGCAGAAGTGAGGTCCCACATGGGCCTTGGTTCCAGTACACACCTGCACCCTGTTCTTCTAGTCCATGTTGGCATTGGGGCAAGGCCCAGGAGGCCTCAAAGGCCACCCACCTCATAGTGCTTCCAGCTGTCTGTCAGGCCTCACCCATCTCTCCTTGACTCCGAATCCTGAAAGGAACATTCTATTTTGTTTTGTTTTAGTACTTACCATTTCTCAAATGTTCCTGCATACCAGTACAAAGACAATGGTTTCTTTCCAGGAGAGTCCAGAGCAGCTGGATGTGAGTCTCCTCCTGGTTAACATCTCTGATCTGTGGGGTCCCTGTGGGACTGGATAAGGCAGCCACGGGAGCCAGAGGATTGGTTGATGAGCTGTGGGGGTGTCTCGAGCAGCACACACCTGGAGACAGAACTCAAACTGCGTTGATGGGGACGGTTGCTATATTCGTGTCTTTAGCAAGGCTCCACGTGCCAGGAGCAGAGGCCCAAGTCCGACCAAATCTGAGTAAGATGGTGAACACGAGTGTCTGGCTGGAATGCAAAGAAGGGCCTGGGAAACTCAGTGGGGATGCCCAGTGGAGTGCGGCGAGCACAGTGAACACATACACGAGATGATGAACTTGGAGGGGTTCTACCTTGGCTCAGTGTACAGGACTCTGGACAGTCTTGTGGAGCCCACGTGCTTGCGGTGCTCCCTCCTTTTGTGGTGCTCCCTCTGTTTGGGATGCTCCCTCTGTTTGGGGTGCTCCCTCTGTCTCCATCCTCAGCTATGGGCCCTAGTGGCCCAGGCTGGTCCCTGTGCCCACACTCTCAGCCTGCCTGCCAAGTCCCCTGGGAACAGCAGAAAGGAGGGAACAACTTTGCCCTTTGCCACCCCTGGGTGGGGGCAGGTCCTCACAGGCCTCTGTGTGTTCTCTGTGCTGGGGAGAGAGGGGCAGCATGGCGTGATGGGCAGGATTCTCCTTCTTTCCGAGGGCGAGGCTGAGGAGGGGAGGAATCCACACAGAGGCAGGATTCTTGTGGAAGGGCTGAGAGCCAGGCAGGGCACTGTGAGGGACCCTGGTGTGCAAGGCCTGCTGTGGGAAGGAAGGGAGGGAGGAGGGAGGAGGGAAGAGGGAGGAGGGAAAGATAGGGGAGGGGGAGAGACTGGGAGAGTAGGAGGAGGAGGAGGAAGGGGAAGAGGGGAGGAGGGCAGAGCAGAGAGGACAAGGAGAGGATCAGAAGAGGAAAGAGAGAGGAGGGGGCAGGAGGTGGGGGGCCTAAGCAAGGTGGGGGCATTGGGGCACATGCAGCACAGCCTGTCAGGGCAGTGTGCACACCCCCTCAGGGCAGGGGGCTCGGCCAGCTTTCAGGTACGGCCTTTTGTCTGCTGCCCCAAGCTCGCCTGTCAGCCCCGCCGTCAGAGGCCTAATCTTTTTTCTTCATGGGCTGAAAAGGCCCAGCATCCCATCGGGCGACACACTGCTGCCTATTCTGCGTCCCCGCAGAACCCAATCACTGGACAGCGCGGCTATAATTCACTCCCGGCCCGCCCTTTGAAAAGGTGGGCCGCCTCGGAGCTGCTCCCCAGCAAGATAAATCATGTACTCGGAATTAACTTCCATTGAGAGGGAGACCAGGAAGAAAGGCCGATGGCCCAGCGCAGGCGGCCTGGAGGACGGGCGTTGATAAATGTCAGCCCAGATAATTTGGGGGCTGCGATTAAGATCTTATCTAGGTAGGAAGTGGTAGAAAAGACTGGCATCAGACTCCTGCCCACTTCCACACTTAAGACTGGCCTTCCCTGTGTTTTTTTTTTTTTTTTTTTTTTTTTTGTGGGGGGGGGTGGATTTGGATGGCAACATCAGAAACTCTTAGAGAAAGAGAACTTGGATGGAAATCTTGGGGAAGGCTGTGTTTCTCCCCTGGTGACAAAGGGCGGAGAGACATAGAAGAAAGCAAGCCCGTCTTTGTCTCCAAGTTCCCGCTTGTAAGAAATGTTTAAAATCGTGCACTGGCCCCCCCACCCCCGTGTGTCTCAGGGACCAGCCTCCTGCCCTGGTGTTTGCTTCCTTACCCTGTGTATGATTTGGTGGCTTGAAGTTTCTTCAGAGTACAGGGTCGCTAAGCCCCCTGGCCCCAGCCCCTGTGTACACAGGCTCTGAAGGCTGTGTGCCTGTCACTTGGAAATGCAGGAGGAGGTGAGAAGCAAAGCGACCACCTTCTGTTACAGGCCTGGCCTAGTGGATTTCACTTGGGTATCTATTTTTGTTACCAGCAGCTTTGGCAACCTGCAGTTCAAACAGATACATGGAGAAGGGAGTGTGTCTGTGGGCTGTCCCTGTGGAGACCACTGGCCGTACTTGCCACTCTGTCCTACACAACCACACACGGGCCTTCAGGGAGGGGGTTTTTGAGGACCCTCCCCACCCTGATGCTGGGCATCTGCTAGGTAGTGATGGGGTCACACTTTTATTGACAAACCCATATGATATTGTCAGGGTCTGTAGAGTCATTTGGCCTGTGTTCACAGAACACAGGCAGCCTGGCTTCCTGGTTCTGCGGTAGCCAGGAGGAAGAGGGTGAAGGAGAGGAGGGTCAGAAGGGAATGTGTGAATGATTCATGACCTTCCAACCCAAGGGTCAAGCCTGAAGGTGACTGGGGATAGCACACTAGTGTTCAGTCAGTGTGTCGAGGAGGAAGGAGCAGATGGGGAAGAGGTTAGGATGATCAGGAGAACAGATCCTGACTCCAAGGCAGGTACCGAGCCCACAGGGATGGGCAGCATCCAAGGCTCACCCACTAGATGCTATTTTCATGCTTTGTTTCCTTGATGCCAAGCTGTGTAACATACGGACAAGTTTCGGGGGTCAATGCTGCCCATGTTTAAATACGCATCAGTGTCCAGATGCTCATTCATAGGACTGCATCGTAATAAGATAGTGGTTTTTAGGAGCACGACCATACAGATGCACCTAGAGTGGGTGGCTCATTTCCAGATGATCTCAAGTCTCTTGAGCCACACCAACCGCTTACTCTCTGCCTCACCAGAGAAAGCCCCCAGGTCAGCTCTTGGAGGATGAGCTGCGGATGCCCTGGGGAGAGACACTGCCCAGGACTGGGGCAGAGACTTGAGGTGTGAGAGGGGTTGCACCCCTTTGTTCTGCTCCTGTGCTCACTCACCGCAGGCCCTGGTGTGGGGACATCATGGAGTTGCAGAATGTGTCCCATGGAGTTGGATCTATTTGGTTTTCACCCCTAGCTTGGGTGTGTCCGAAGGGAACTGCTGCCTCTCTTTGTGCCCCTCCGTTCACCCTAGATCACCGGACTTACTCTGAGGAGTGGTCCCAGGGCCGCTTGCTAATCATTCAAACCTTGTTAGTTCAAGACCCTCTAGTGAAGGCTTCATAACTAAGAGGAGGGGAGGGGCAGTGAGAATGTGGTAGCCCATTAGTGTCCACCAGAGAGGACTGCATGAAGGCTTGGGAAGTGGCGGGTAAAACAAACACCCAGCTCCTGAGCAAACCCTGCAGGACAGGAGACATGACAAATGGTGGGATTGTGTCAGCTCCGCGCAGGTCCCACTAGCGGCACGCTGGACTTTGCACTCGGAGAATCGATACTCCATCAGGCAGGAGAGCTCCAGGCCCATGAAAGCATTTATGTAGACAAAAGGGAAGCCAGTGATAGCCTGTGCACACATTGCCTGTGGCACCAGCTTCTCCTATAAGCCAGTTGAAGCCGCATGCTGCAGGGGCCCCAGGAAGTGGAAGCTCGGGTTGGCAACTAGCTGCCCCCTGGCATTCAGTGTGACTGGGTGCTGAAGGGGTGTTTAGGTGGCTGGTGATAGGTTCCAGATTATGTCTTTCAAAGCTGTCTTAGCTCTAGCTGTTCAACTGACTTTACCTCCCCAACCCCTCACTTGCTTTTCCAGAGGCATGAGCTATGTAGTACTGGGCAGAGACTAACACTATGGCCTCCTGCCCTGTAGCTCAGCACCTGGAGTGACCATGTGGGCTATCCAGACTTGAGACTCCCTGGCAGGATCCCAGGCAGCCCGACCATGGCCATTGTGTGGCATGCATATGTAGGATGTACACAGTAGAGACGGAGTCAGGTCTAGAGAGATCTATACGGTCAGGGCTTCTCACGCAAAAGTCCTGAGAAGCCTTTAATATGGGGGGGGGGTCAGGGCAGGCCTAGCTGAGGAAACCACTGGTAGCCAACTGCTGATCCTGCTGGTCATCTATGGGATCACCTCTTTCATGTCCTACTAACAGCAGGCAGTAAGGGTACCTGGCTAGCTTATAATGGAGGAAATGGCCCTGGGCCACAGGGTGCCTCAGTCTTCTGACACTGCCCTGAATTTATGCCCAGTTGTACCACCCAGATTCTTGGCCTCTCCTGCTAGCTCCCCTTCTTGCTAAAACTGAAAATCAACATTAACAACCCAGGGACCTAGGATGGTGACCTCCATTCCTTGATCTTCAGAAGACCCTTACCCCCTGGCTTGGGCATGATCATGTGGGTCATGGACTCAGCTTCTCCTGTGTGCCTGACCTCAGTGCTGGCTGTAGACACTGTGCTGCCTGTCTTTAATCCACCTTAGCTTTGTACCCAGGCCCTGACCGTACATCAAGCAGGGTCTTTACAAGGTTTAAGGAGTAGGGAAGAGAGATAGTACACACTCCATGTTGCTCTGCCTCCACCCAGGTTGTGTGGCTCTGCCCTGGCTGTTGACTTAACTCAAGGCTATGGCCCTCGCTGCTGATCCGGACACCCTTTCTCCTGCTCCAAACAGCCTCAGGGACCAGCATGTTTCCTACCACAGCAAGGCACTGTTCAAACCTTGTCTTACTTGCGTGTGTGTCCTTCGGCCCACCAGGAATCACAGCTGAGGCCGTTCCCAAAGTTCAGAGACAGAGTTTGAGTGTTGGATGAGGAGAGTCAGCCTCCAGCAAGCTGTTGTGAGGAGAGGGGTTACAAGTGTGAGTGACAGACAAGAGTGGATTTCCCAGACAGCACCCATTGAAATACGGTAAGACTGAGTCCTCCCGTTGAGAGCAGTGTGTCCTCCTCGGAGGGGGCTCCTCCTTTCTGCATCTATACTTTAAGTTTTCTGGCCACGGTTTTTAGGTTGACATCCTTTGGCATAATTCATTCCTGGTTTTTCACCTCCACCCCTGTCTCCATGAGCTGCCCCAGGCTGGCCTGGGTTCAGGGGCACCTAAAATACAAATGTGGTAAGCAGGGGCCAGGGGTATCGGCCCCACATTCCGGTGGTCATAGCTGCGGCTTCTTTAGAGTAGGAAATCGGATTAGACCGTGCGTGAACCAGGCCAATTGAAACCAGGGATTTGAGGGTCTAGGCAGAGGTGGTTAAGAGGTGCCTGGTGTGTGTGTGTGTGTGTGTGTGTGTGTGTGTGTGTGTGTAATAAACCTTTTTTCTGTTCTGACATCTGCCTCATCCCAGGAGAGCTAGTGAGGTACAGGCCTGGGAGGGCTCTGGAGCCTAGGTGGCCCATGCCTCCCACGATGGTCTTTGTTTCCTGTTCTCTTCTGCATCCATCCTTGAGTGGACCAGACCAGAGAATGACAAAATCCCCAGTGCCAGGAAGCTACTTTAGGCCTGCCTAGGACTCCGAATGTTCCAGTACTCCTGATAAGTCTGATGACATCTCGAGGCTCACAGTTAACTTGGAAATGACCAGCAATGGTTGAGTCAGGGCTACAGGCCACCCTGTCCTGTATCTGATTTCTAGGCTGTCTTTCCATGTGGATTGCAGATCACAATTTTAAGCACTTTCATACTCTTCCTTAGCATGCTGAAAGAGCCTCTGTGGGTTCTTATGCACACATGTACAACAGACATAAACAGAAGTACCACATAGACCTGTGGACCCTCTTCCTAGCTCCCATTCAGAAAGATTGTGAATAAGAATACCATACACACAGACACATGGACACAGGTAGATAGATACACACACAAATAGATGATTTATATAAATGCTTTTACCATATCTACACAGATACACACATACGAACAGATGCATACACAGGCACATATACTCACATAAATAAATACAAACAGGCACATACACATAGATAAACATTTACACAGAGAGACACAAACATGTATACAGACTCACAACATAGACATACAGATACATATTGATATATGTATACACACACATACAGAGATAGATACACACATATACAAAGATAAACACACATGACACACATATATAATATCACATATACAAACACAAAGACACACATACATACAACAAATACACACACATTCACACACAGACACAGGCACATACGCAGACATGTATACACACAGATAAACACACACATGTACAACACAAACACAAATACACTTACACATAGGGGCGACACATACAAATCCATCTTCCGGTGAAAGCAGCCATTTCTGAGTTTTGTTCAGATCTGCTCAGAGTGTGGAAAAACAGCTGTTCAGAAGGGAACTGGGGACCCAGTGGCAAGTCCCCCGTCTATTATATGGGAAAGCACTAGCCCCTTGGGCTTCCCTGGGTGCCAGAGCCCCTAATCAAGCTGAGCTGACGAGAGTCCACACTGGAGAGATAGATCAGGTTAGATTCCACAGCACCACAGGATTCGTACCCCAAGTTATGAGGTTCAGGTATCGGCTATAGAGGAATAACCACCACAGTACAGAGAACATGGCTTCTGCCACAGGAATATGAACTTAGATGCTCCTCTGAGTGACTGTGCCCAAGGCTTAATGGGGGAAAGTCATCTAGGCCAAGACTGAAGAACTAATGTGCTAGCATGCTTTGCATGTGTGCATGCCTGTATGCCCATGTAGATACACAGGCAGGGCAGGCAGCATAAGATACTGAAGAGTCTTTTAGCAGAGAGGATAGCAACAATTCCTTCCTAACTTTCTGGAACATTTCGCCAAGAAGGGATGCTGGGAAGGTGCACTGTGAAGCCCACTGGGCTGCAGGGCCTCAGGGTGGATAGTGAGGAGCCACGCTACTTTTGAGGGTGTGGGGGACAGTGTGACCCGGATGCCGTCATCCATCCTTCCCTGTCTTCCTTCCGCTCCTATGCTGCCTTCACACCCAGGGATGTTGTGGCCAACTCACTGGCCTTGTGACTTCCAGGTAGTTGTCCATCGACCCTAGGTCTGGTGTGGATGGTTCCCTGCTTGGCAAACCTTGCTGTTTCCTTTCAGGAGCAGCCCACCCCTTGCCACCTCTGTACCACAGTGGGGCTTCCTTCCCAGGCACTGGTAGAGAGCATATTGCCTGCCTTGTGCGATGTGCGCCGAGTGGTACAGCCTGGCCCTGCACAGTGGTGTCTCTTTGTGTGGCCACACAGGTGATCTGCTGCAGGCCTGGCCCTCTGGGGTCAGGTTAATTTCCTCTCTCCAGACCTCAGCTTTGAAAGTCATTTTCCTGAAAGGTTGTGGTATGTGGGGGTGTCTCACAGACCTGGCCCCCCTCAGCATCCTGGTGAAAGTAGGGAGGAATTGTTCTCATGGAGGATTTTTTGGCCTGGGGGCAGCTCACTGAGAGACTCGGGTTGCTCTTCTGGTGAGTTGTCTCTAGGCCAGGGGGTAATGCTGCGTGTGCGTGTACATGTGTGTGCCCGTGCATGTGCATGTTTGTGTGCATGTATGTGCATGTGTGTGTGCCTGCATATGCATGTGTTTTCTGACTCGACTGAGCAAGCACACTATAGAGGATTCTAGATGGCCTGTCTGCAGGCCATGAGGATGTAGAAGCTTGAGACCCGAGAGTCCAGGAATGTTTGCCTATGCTACACATTTTACACGATGAGATTCTTGTGACAGATTCTCTTTTTCCGGGAACCCGGGATATCAGTGTTTGGAAATCTCAGCCCAAGCTGAGAAAAGCCTGTCCCTAGTCAGGCTACCCTGTCCCCACTCACAGTTGACATGGCTCATCTGTACAGCTCTAGAGAGGGGGGAGGGCTGCTAGGGGCCTCTTAGAGGTTCCCCTTCTCACATACATACAGCAAAAGCCATTCATTATTAAGGCATGGGAGTGCTGTCCTTAATCCTGGGGAATTTGAGTCCTAGGGATTGCAGGTGCTAACAGACCCAGGGCAGGGAAACTGAGGCAGGGATGGTGGGCCTCCCTGCTCATGACAGGTCGAAGTGGTCACTCTGCCCTCTCTTGGCCCTGGTGGCTCCATAGGTAGCCACAGCGCTTTTGTGGGCATGCTAGGAAGTTGAGGGCCCAACCCAGCTGCTGACTGTTATCAGCTCCAGCTGGAAATCCAAACAATTAAGGAGTCTAAGTTTATAGTTGTCTCCATGCTGGCCCTGTATCACACTGTCACACAAAGACCACGTGTCTCTCTCCCTATGTCCATGCCACCCCTCCCCATGTCATGGAATATTCTGGGATTGGGGCTGGGCCTCTTTAGCCTGAACAGGGTTACTGCCTAGCTCAGGTTACCTCTAGTTGCCACAACATGGCTGATATATCAAAAATGGCTGATACATCAAGAATAGCAGAGAGTAGTGTAAGTTTCCCTCCCTTAATGGGAGCCTGGCATAAAGACAGAAGCAAGGGGAGCTCCTGGGGCGAGAAGGAAGCTTTGTTCATGAATCTGAGGGATTGCTGGATGCTGAAAGACCCTCCCAAATGTGAATTTGGCCCTCTGTTATTAGAGACTCCCAAGGGTCTGCTACAATCCCCCAAGTGCCCCCACCCACCCACCCACAAGAGAGGCAAAGACAGCTAAAGAGAATCTCCAGGGCCCTCTCCCATGGCCCTGCAGGCATTAGGGCAGGGCATCTTCTGAAGATTTTGCTGTGAAATGCCAATAGACTTGGGATAGGGGTCGTCTGGGCAGTAGGTCTGGGGAAGCCATCCTAGCCACACGGGATTCTGTTCGTAGTGACCAGGAGGAGGGAAGCCGCCAGCCCAGAGAGAACCGTTGGAGGCCAGCTTCCTACTTTGCCCAGAGCTCCTTCTGTGTTTAGATTGGAAACAGGATATAATAAACTTGTTAACATGTCAGAATCTCATGTTGGGACAACATAAGTGGGTGTTTTCTCCTCTTTTCTTTCTGTTGTACAGGAAAACGCTGCAATTAGTGCTGAGCTCTTAGGCAGGGCTGGGGAAGAAGGGAGATTGGAGGCCGAAGGCAGCCTGCCCCGCAAGAAGCTTGTCTGCTCAAGGGCACCTGGACCCAGCAGCAGGATGGAATCAGCAGGTCCAGGAACACCCGCCTGAACAGGACTGGGATCCCAAGAACACACTTCGGCAAGGCCCAGGACAGCTGCTTAGCATGTGCCTGCCTGTAAAAATGCCACTATCCTGGCCAGAGAGGATGGCATTTTTTTTTTAAAGACGATTTTTATTTTGAAAGCCGTCTTCCCTGAAGGAAAGCACTGAGCTGCTGGGCTCAGAAAAGATCAGCCTTGATTAAGATAACACACAGCAAGAACAAATAGGGAGCCGGCAGACCCTGACTAGAACAGCCAGAGTCAGGGACTCTTGTAAGTGGTGGAAGCCTTCAGAGGCCCTATGGTGGCTGATCCAAAAGCGCCTTTCTCAAACTAGCAAGTGTGGGACAAAGGGTGGCAGTAAAAAGTGAACATACTTCCAGATGCAGAGAAACAGATGTGAGCCTGTGCCGGCAAATGGCAGACAAGTAGCCAGGTCAGGGAGTTCTGGGCAGGAGCCTGGAAACCCTTGAGGTTGGCCAACCTTAGTTGCTTGTTTCCTAGCCTGGCTCTGTCAACTATCTACCCATGCAGGACTCTCTTCACCAGCACCCCCTCCTCTCTGGAAGAACTGAGACCCCTGAGATATGTGACCCTGAGTGGAGCTGGGAGGGAGGAGAGGCCATGTCTACATCAGTAACCTCGTGATGTAGTGAGTGAATCGTCACGTGGTTGGTATAGACGCAAGCAATGCTGTAATCTCCCCAAACAAAGGCCTTTCAGTTGGGCCAGTGCATGGGCCTTGGCCAGGGCTATCGCCAGATCTTTTATATTGAATATGCACCCGGCAGAGTATGGATCTTATTAGGGGAACCATACTGCACCATGAGCCTCTTTCCTGCCCACAGTGACTGGGGAGGTCAGGCGTGTGAGGGCTGTATCCCTGTCCAGGCATAAGGAACCCTCAGGGTGCCACCCTTGGGAAGGCCCGTCTGAAGCTTCTGCCTACCCACCCGCCTCTCCTTTTCCAGCCTCCTCATTTGGTGCTGGGAAAAGCAAACGAGGTCTAATGGTTTCTAGGCCTTTCCTGAGACACCCTGGGTTCTATCCCCCCATAGCAAGCAAACACCTTTTGCCGAGTTGCTTCAACTGCATGTTCCCGTCTAGGGAAGCCACCGTGCTTTGGAGAGCCTTAGAGTATTCCATCACAGGAAAATCATTTTCTCAGTGAGGGCAACCGCCTGCTATGAGTGGCATCCCCTCTCGTGCCTTCAAGGTTTTTCGTAAGCCTGACGCAATGTCTTTAAAAAGCTCTATCCGAGAGGCCCACAGGCTACTTGAAGGTGACCGGCTTGCCCTGGGCCCCTTTGGCAGCTCTGAGCAGCAGCGTGGAAGAGTGCAGGGTTTAGGCAGAGTAAACAAAACTCAAGTACCTGCGGGGGGGGGGGGGGGAGAGAAAGGATCATTCTGTGAGTGAAAAAAGTAAAGCGTTTGATTCAACAAATACCAGGACGTTGCCCTTCCTTCAGGCTCAGCCCCCTGTGCTAAAAACAGCCCAGGAAAGGAAATCAAATTTAGAGTTTCCCTTACTGGCTAGAATTTTTAATTTAATAACAGGGGGGTGGGGGGGGATGCTGTTCTATTTTATTTTATTCCTTCTTTGAACAGGTTGAATCTTCCTGTAGGCTCTAGGAAGGCGGCTGCCAGGGAATGAAAACCAGCCCCAGTCTTGTAAATTCAAACCAGGACTCAAGTACAAGGAGATGGGAGGCAGGAGCACCCATGTGTGGAGCTTGTGGGCCTGGGCAACGGGGGAGCTCGGTGCTCTGGGCAATGGGGTGCAGAGGGGTGCAGGACCCCTCGTATCTATCATGTCCTGGCGGAGGAACCAACCCTCTCTTACAGAGGGCTGTGGCTGAGGCCCAGCACAGGGAGGAAGTTGAGATTGTATGTGGTGGGCTGTACGGGAATGGAATGGACTGACCGGAGACCCCCAAGTCTTTAGAGCAGTTCTTGTCCGTTCCTGGAACCCGGCACCACTTAACCTCAGTGTTGGTCACTTAACCTGAGGTCCTCACACAAAGGAGGCAGCACTGCAGGCCAGTGTTCATGGCCAGGTTCCCAGGGGGCATCCTGTCTCCTTCCAGGGCACCCAGAGAGTTGCCTGATCACCGTAACCAGTCTCCAGTGGAGAGACAGTGGCTGAGGCAGTGTATCCCTGAGCATCTGCCATGATTATGACCCCAAGCATCATACTCAGGTCCACTCAAGAATGTAGGGGTCATGGTGGGAGAGGGGAGATGCTTTCCTTCAACAGAGTAGAGAGGACTACCTGTTGCCACCTGTACCACAGACACTGCCACTGTCCTCCTATAGACCCTTCTGGTGTAGAGCCCCCCTCCCAGGTTTAGAGGCCCAGAATTTTCTCAAGTGAACATGACTAGACATGGAGGTGTGGTAGCCTGATTTTGGATCCCGGGAAGGTCAAAAGGTCAGGCCTCTACAGCTGCTGACTTCTGGGAGATGGGGGCCAACACATATTGAGGGCTTTCTGCTTCCTTCCTGGGAGGTTGTTGAAGAGGGCCCCAAACCTTGTCGAAGACGTTGGACCACTGACTTTTAAGCATCTTTCGATGGCACTTCAGGCAAGTCATGTGACCTGTTGATTTGGAGGGAAAGAATGAGGCCAGGCCTCCTGGATGCTTACCAAGCCTTCCTGGAAGGTTACCGTCTGGAAGTTCACGGCTCCCTAGACCCCCTGTGGTGGGGGTTGAAGTGACCTTCTCTGGCCTGTGGAAGAGTCTTCCAGCATTAGGTCTTCCTAAGGCCTCTGTAAGAACCACCGGCTACACAGAGACACAGCCTGAGCCTGAGCCTAATTTCTAATTCATTCCGAGCCCCAAGTGGTCCCTTTTACATCACCCATGGCCAGGCTGGGCTCATCAGAGATTTCTAGCAGGGTCTGTTGCATTGTAGCCATTAAATGCTGTTATTATCTAGTAAAGAACAGATTCCAGTAACTCCCCACTGTAGTGCACTTGGTTTGGTCACTCAGGCAGCTCCAGTCACGCCGCCAGGGCCTTTCGGGGGCAGAAGCCAATGGATAGACAAGTCTGAGCCTGTGTCCCCACCCTGCCTGGTAGGCATGCTGTGTGCTAGCATTGGGGGTGGGGGAGTGATATCAACACTTTCAAGACTTATTGATCTGAGGTATCATTGAGCATGCACCCCACCTGAGCTTCCTTCCTCTCTTAACTGGACAGGCCCCATGAAGAAGAGGAACTAAGGGAGAAGCCAAGAGGTAGTGCTTATGCAGGCAATGATGGCTCTGTGTGGCAGTGTGGCTCCCAGCACTTGGGCTCCAAGTGGCCTGACTCGCCCAAGTGTTCAGACACATTTGTTCTCTGGGCTTCTATGCGTCTAGAGAAACCTGCCCACAAGACCAAGACAAACACACCTCTCTTGAGTTTCTCTATGCATGATACTCTGGTGTTTTTGACTTGCTAAGGCTGATCAGTGCCAGGGGTTGGCAGCCGTATCTCGTGGGGAAGGCAGGACTGGGCCTCCTCTGTCTGTGGTGTTTCTAAGATCCCTGCACCATGCATGCCTGAGTCTGGGCCAGAGAGTCTCAGAGCTGATTGGTGCAGCCTGGGCTTGTGGATGGGAGGGGAGGGACGTTCCAGAAAGGGTCAACCTTCTTTCCCCCACCACCCCACCCTGTACTTGCTGTCACCCACTGATCATGTAGGGTAAACTGAGGCATGGCGATTTTTCTCAGGACCACTCAATTGGCTGCTGAGTTCTTAAAAAGTAGAGTAGCTGCTAGCCTGGGGAACTCTGAACATCCAGGGATTTGTGTGGCTGGTGTTGGTCCAGGATCCAGGGTCCAGAGACGTTGTGAGTCTGGAGACGGGGCACAGCTCCACCAGACCGGTTTGTTTTTGAAGGCATAAAGAGAGAGTCCTTTCCCTTGGAGCTTGGCTACTGGCTGCTACCAAATCAGGCCATGTCATTTGTAACCTTCTTGGTCCACTTGAGGGGTGCTGACCCTACTGTGCCAGGCCTCTCAGAGCGTTACAGGACAGGCAAGGCGCAGGGCCAATGGAACCAGGTCCCCGCGCTGCCCTGATTCATTAAGGGCTCCAGTCCTTTGTGGGCCCTGAGCTCAGGGACCATTGCTGTCAGGCAAGCTGTTATGGGCATAATGACAGGGGCATTAGAGGCCCGGGAGCAATTAACAGGCTGCTTAATTAGCAGGAGGAATTAGAGTGTGAGCAAGCGGCTGATGTTCCCGTAAAGCCTTGCCGAGCGGGGCAGTTATCTGATTATGCATTGATCTCCCAGCGAACCTCCTCCTTAGGTAATCGTCTCTCGTCTTGCAATCTGTGAATATACAACTGTTTAAATATTCTACACTCAACTGTCTCAATCAGCGAAGGGAGAAAGGGACCATTGTGGGCTTGGGCGCCACTGGCCTCTCTTCCCGGCCTAGCGGGTCCCCGTGGCTCCCACTGCCTGTATAGCTCATCTAGCCTGGGAAAATATCTGCCTGTCCGATGGGGGTCCTGAGACCCAAGCTTTATTCCTGCTCAGCCCGTTTCTTCCTCCTTGTTCTTGGGATTGGACAAGCAGGGATGGACCCATTGTACAGATGGATACAGTGAGACATGAGGTTTTGTTACATAGTGAGCAATCACCCAGGTTACCTGCTGGCTGCATCTGGGTGTGTCTGAGTAGGTGTTCAGATGATGTGTCCACAGAATAGCATATAGATCACCTGGCAGTTCTTTCTACACCACAGGGTGTGGTGGAAACCCAGGAGTGTATGCCTAGTACTAAGCTGCAAAGTCCCCCATGCTCAGGAGACAGAGTCATTGTCTCCTAGGCTCTCATGAGGATTTTTTCAGAAGGCAGAATCCAGGCCTGGTAGTGGCCCCAGCTCAGCTCGGGACATAGATGACCCCACAGGTAAAGCAGGATGTATGTGTGTGTGTGTGGGGGGGGGGTTGTTGCTGAAGGGAAGAGCATCATGCAAGGATACAGGGATAGAGAAGCACTGGGAATAATTCAGAAAGGGTTTGAATTCGGATATATGGGTTGAGATGGGCAGGAGACTACGATGTCAGACTCAGCTTTTGATATGGATAAAACATCCTGCAGACCGTTTACACAGAAATGATACATTCTGCAAAGTCAGGGGCAGGAACACACTTCCCCAGATTCAGTCAGAAGGCCCTACGCCTGACCATGAAGCCCCTTGTGGTATCTAGATGCCTAGCAGGGTTTCCTATCTGTCTTGTACACATTTGCTGAGTCCCCCTCCCATACCAGGCTCAGCCAGGCCTGGATAGGGTTGGAGCCTGGTGGTGGGAACTCAGTTTAGATGTTAGTTTTAAACTGAAAGAGGAAATGGAGAGAGAGAGAGAGAGAGAGAGAGAGAGAGAGCAAGCGCAGGAGAGAGACCCAGACGGGCTCTTGTTTTGCTAAACCAAAATAGATTTCAGCACTGTGCTTTTTAAAGACAAATCTTTGCACTCTTTTTCGGTCCTCGCTTGACCTCTCCTGATTCCTGGCAGGGAGAGCCTGCTACAATTTGGCACCAAGTCATCTCAAATGCATAACGGGTGCGCACCCTTTGCCAAAAGCTGATATATGTTGGTTTCTTGAACTTTGCTTTTCTTGTTTGCTACATCTGATATCGTCCTACCCAGACGATGCCCCTGTGAGATAGGCCCCCACCCCTCAGCTCGGTGGGTACAGCCAATATATTTCACTCTTTTTGCTTGCACGATCCATGTGTCTGGGGAGAAAGGAAACCGGTTGCCTGTGTGACCCAACCCTGGCTTCCCCGGGCACTTGGGGAGTCTTTATCAAGCTCAAATGATTAGACCTGGTTTCTGGTTTCATTTTGGAAGACTAGCTGCTGAGCAGATCCCTTCGGCCTATAAAAGAATCCAGATGCTTTGAGCCCCTGAGCTGGGACAGTAGGCCGGGGGTCAGCAGGCCACTCTTGGCTGTGCCCACAGCCCGTGAAGATATTGCATCTACTTCTCTGAGTAGGTTTCCCCATGAGAGTGGGAAGGTCAGAGGGTCCCTGTGGATGTAGGGCATTCTGGCATGCCACGGAACATTGGGACAGAGGCTACATGGGATCATATAGTACACACATGCGTGTGGGCTCTGGCTTCCTGTTGAAGGGCTTGGGTACCCAGAGCAGAGAGAGGTTAGGTGTGAGGGCCCCTGGGGAGGGCTCTATGCCAAAGGTCAGGTTCTGGGTTTGGCAGTTATCAAGAGGCTCCTTGTGTCTAGGGACCCTTTCTGGAACCTCTACCTAAGTAGCCAATTCCTGAGAAAAGGTCCACCACACTTTTTCCATGGAAGGAGCGAAGCCGTAGGATTTGCCACCAAAGTCTCAATTCTGAGTGGTTTGAAGGGAAAAAGGAAACTGAAGCCTGTCTGCTGACACAGTTTGCATCACAGGGACCAATGTGTTATGACGGAAAGAAAACGAAGAACAGAAAGTCCGCAGGGCAGCGAGGGACCTGGCATATGTCCCCACGTGTCTTAGTTAGGGTTTGACTGCCGTGAGCAGACACCATGACCAATGCAAGTCTCATAAAGAACAACATGTAACTAGGGCTGGCTTATGGGTTTGAGGTTCAGTCCACTAATATCAAGGTGGGAGCATAGCAGCATCCAGGCAGGTCTGGTGCAGGAGGAGCTGAGAGTTCTACATCTTCATCTGAAGGCTGCTAGGAGAAGACTGACTTTCAGTCTTAAAGCTCATGTCCACAGTGACACGCCTACTCCAACAGGCCACACCCACTCTAACAGGGCCACAGCTTCTAATAGTGCTACATCTTAGGCTGAGCATATACAAACCATGACACCACATCTCTGCGGCTTTCTTTTTATACCTTCACTTCCTGTTTCCGTCCACCTGAAGCAGAGTTTGAACTATTTCAGATCACTTCTATGCCTTTCTTTCTTCACCATGTCATTTGAGTGACTGTGGAAAGTAAAGACATTGAAATAGACTGGGACCCAGGACTCTACATGGTTGTGATGGTAAATTTTAGTCCTGATTGGCCAGGCTGGCAGCCTGGTGTCCCTGTGGCCCATCCACCTTCCATACATAGCAGGTGCCTCTCTATATCTAGAGCCTGGCTCAGACACTCTTACTCTGTGTTACCTTCTCTATAGCTCTCCAGCTTTGCACAGTATCTCTGAACTACTGTTCCTCCTGCCCCCCAACTCCGAGCTCAGAAGGTTTCAAAGCAGTCTCCACTACTGCTGGGGTGTGGGTAAGGATGGAAAGGATGGAGGCTGAGTCTGTTGGGGTGCCTAGCTGTCAAGCTGCCTGGTGGGACTTGGGCAGTACATAGTGGGGGACATTGAGCTGGCTTCTAAGCTCAGCTTAACCCCCCCCCCATGTAATATCCTGGAGATTTGGGGGTAAGGGAAGTATCCCCGTCACTCACCTCCTTTCTGCCTCCAGGGGAACGTCTGTTTTCCTAAGTCTCAGGACCCCACTGGTGATTTCCCCTGCTGTTTGGTTGAAAGAGATGTTGCCTCCTGTTTACCTTTTGTAGGACAGTCTTGATTTACCAACCAGGTGCCTGGTTTCTGGTGTGGGGGATGGAGACATCGCAGCTTTCCTCTACACCCTCGGCGGTGATTCTATGTCTGTGTGTGGAGATTAGGTCCTTCCTATCTCCATGCCATTTTCCCCCCGTCCTTTCTGAACGCTGACCATGGTTCACTCTCTTCCAGGGCATGTTGCTGGGTGTGGCTCACTCTGATGCTCTTACCGTCACAGTCAAGCATTTGTAATTATTTTTGTCTGTACTGGCCTCATCAGGCACCCCAAGACATGTGGAAAGGCAAAGTCCTTTTCACTTTTAAACACTCCTTTTATTACCCACTTGGATTTTTCCCCCTTTGAGGGAAACTTGAAAGTCATTTTTTTTCAAGTTTAAAGAGAAAACAAAACTTTTTTTTTAAATGTAATATCATCGATAGATTAAGGGGGTAGACTGGAAGTGTTAACACTTTTTATCCTTCCTGTCTGTCCGTTTAGTCGATGTTTAAGTGAAGCAGTTTAGACCCTTCTCTCTGTCCACATGAATCCTTGCACTGTTAGGATTAATCTAATGAGACAGCTCTAGAAACAATAGGCAAATATTCTCATGCACTAGAGGAGAGGCTCCCGTGCTGGTCTCCGGTTGGTCCCTGGTAATAGGAGATACCCCCATTGTAGATATGGGTGGCAACCATACCTACCACCCTATAGGCCGGTACCTCAGTGGGGACCTGTGCAGCTCAGGCAGCCTAGGGCTTCTAACTGAGCAAACCTCAGAGCTTTGGAAGCCCCCCCCCCACTCTCTGAGTGGTGGACTTACTATCGCCCCTCCCCAGTCCCAGGCTTTCAGTAGGCTCTCCCTTCCTTCTCTCCCCTCCAGACCTATGTTCCAGATAAGCTGTTAAATTAGTCCATAGTACTTAAAAAACGCTAGTCCACTTAATATGTAAACAATGACAATTTTTTTCCCCCCAAAGGGTTTAGGATTTAAATTAGTTTTTTTTTTAAAAAACCCAATTACTGCCATTTAATTCAGAAGAGAGAGTTCTTTACATGCTAATTATACAGTTGGAAAAGAGTAATCAAGGGCACAATGGGGCATTAAGGGCACTTTTTAAAGGTTTAAGCTTACTTATCAGAGTTTAGGGTTTAGAGCCGGCATTCTGGTCTCCGTAGTGTGGGCAGACAGAATGTTGGGATGCAAAGGGTAAAGTATGGAGCCAGAACGAAGGGCAACATGGATGCCCAGCAGACAGATGTGGAGGATACATTCTGCGCAGGGAGGGAAAGCTGCTAAGGAGCCAAAGGAGACATGGGCCTGGTCAGATCTGGACCTTTGGCTCTTGAGGGCAATTCTAGAACACAGACTTGTTTTAAAAAGAACATTCCAGAAGCCTGTAGAACTTTCTAGAACCTTCTAGAGTGCTACACATGTTCTACCAAGTGGTTGAGCTTTGGGGAGAGTTCTCACCATGTGTAGTTCATCACTTCAGGTCCTGGAGGCTAGGCGAAGGTGGTAGGTGTATCTTTAATCTGCTCCAAATGCCTCTCCTGTCCGTCTGTTCTGTCTTGATGTCTTTCCTCCCGTTGACATTGCTCCATACATCTGCAGAACCTGTGAAATCCGGAGGATTCTAGAGATATATGATGCACACTTCTGTCTGGAGACATCAACACCTCTACTTCCTGACTGAGAATTGTTTTTAC